>CAUYLG010037785.1:0-89193 GCA_963573385.1 Cacajao melanocephalus
TAAAAGCATTCCTATTTCTCCACATCCTCTCCAGCATCTATTATCTCCAGATTTTTTAATGATCACCATTCTAACTGGCATGAGATGGTATCTCAAAGTGATTTTGATTTGCATTTCTCTAATGACCAGTGATGATGAGCATTTTTTCATGTTTGTTGGCTGCATAAGTGTCTTCTTTTTAAGTGTCTGTTCATATCCTTTGCCCACTTTTTGATGGGGTTGTTTGCTTTTTTCTTGTAAATTTGTTTTAGTTCTTTGTAGATTCTGGATATTAGCCCTTTGTCAGATGGGTAGATTGCAAAATTTTTTTCCCATTCTGTTGGTTGCCAGTTCAGTCTAATGCTTGTTTCTTTTGCTGTGCAGAATTTCTTAAGTGTAATTAGATCCCATTTGTCTATTTTGGCTTTTGTTGCCATTGCTTTTGATGTTTTAGTCATGAAGTCCTTGCCTATGCCCATGTCCTGAATGGTATTGCCTAGATTTTCTTCTAGGGTTTTTATGGTACTAGGTCTTATGTTTAAATCTTTAATCCACCTGGAGTTAATTTTTGTCTAAGGTGTAAGGAAGGGGATCAGCTTCTGCTTTCCGCACATGGCTAGCCAGTTTTCCCAACACCATTTATTAAACAGGAAATCCTTTCCCCATTGCTGGTTTTTGTCAGGTGTGTCAAAGATCAGATGGTTGTAGATGTGTGATGTTACTTCCAAGGCCTTTGTTCTGTTCCATTGGTCTATATCTCTGTTTTGGTACCAGTACCCTGCTCTTTAGATTACTGTACCATCGTAGTATAAAGTCAGGTAGCGTGATGCCTCCAGCTTTGTTCTTTTTGCTTGGGATTGTCTTGGCTATGCAGGCTCTTTTTTGGTTCCATATGAAGTTTAAGGTGGTTTTTTCCAGTTCTGTGAAGAAACTCAATTGTAGCTTGATGGTGATAGCACTGAATCTATAAATTACTTTG
Organism: Cacajao melanocephalus; assembly: GCA_963573385.1. Lineage (NCBI taxonomy): Eukaryota > Metazoa > Chordata > Mammalia > Primates > Pitheciidae > Cacajao > Cacajao melanocephalus. The sequence goes on from CAUYLG010037785.1 coordinate 959, forward strand.
GGCAGTATAGCAATTTTCATGATATTGATTCTTCCTAATCATGAGTATGGAATGTTTTTCCATCTGTTTGTGTCCTCTCTTATTTCCTTGAGTAGTGGTTTGTAGTTCTCCTTGAAGAGGTCCTTCATATCCTTTGTCAGTTGTATTCCTAGGTATTTTATTCTCTTTGTAGCAATTGTGAATGAGAGTTCACTCATGATTTGGCTCTCTGTCTGTTATTGGTGTATAGGAATGCTTGTGATTTTTGCACAGTGATTTTGAATCTGAAGACTTCCCTGAAGTTGCTTATCATCTTAAAGAGATTTTGGGCTGAGATGGTGGGGTCTTCTAAATATACAATCATGTCATCTACAAATAGAGACAATTTGACTTCCACTTTTCCTAATTGAATACCCTTTGTTTCTTCCCCTTGCCTGACTGCTCTGGCTAGAACTTTCAATACTATATTGAATAGGAATGGTGAGAGAGGGCACCTTTGTCTAGTGCCAGATTTCAAAGGGAATGCTTCCAGTTTTTGCCCATTCAGTATAATTTTGACTATGGGTTTGTTATAAATAGCTTTTATCATTTTGAGATAGGTTCCATCGATACCTAGTTTATTAAGAGTTTTTAGTGTAAAGGGCTGTTGAATTTTGTTGAAATCCTTCTCTGCATCTATTGACATAATCATGTGGTTTTTGTCTTTGGTTCTGTTTATGTGATGGATTACATTTATAGATTTGCATATGTTGAACCAGCCTTGCATTCCCGGGATGAAGCCTACTTGATTGTGATGGATAAGCTTTCTGATGTGCTGTTGCATTCAGTTTGCCAGTATTTCATTGAAGATTTTTGCATCAATGTTCATCATGGATATTGGCCTGAAGTTTTCTTTTCTTGTTGTGTCTCTGCCAGGTTTTGCTATCAGGATGATGTTGGTCTCATAAAATGAGTTAGGGAGGATTTTCTTTCTCTTTTTGTATTGTTTGGAATAGTTTTAAAAGGAATGGTTCCAGCTCCTTTTTTTTTTACATCTGGTAGAATTCGGCTGTGAACCTGTCTGGACCTGTACTTTTTTTGGTTGGTAGGCTATTAATTGCTGCATCAACTTCAGACCTTGTTATTGGTCTATTCAGGGATTAAACTTCTTTCTGGTTTTAGATTTCTCTAAAACACCTTTAGGAGGGTGTAAGTATCCAGGAATTCATCCAGTTTGTCTAGGTTTACTGGTTTATGTGCATAGAATTGTTTGTAGTAATCTCTGACGGTAGTTTGTATTTCTGTGGGATCAGTGGTAATATCCTCTTTATCAATTTTTATTGCACCTTTTCAATTCTTCTCTCTTTTCTTTTTTATTAGTCTGGCTAGCAGTCTATCTATTTTGTTGATCTTTTCAAAAAACCAGCTTCTGGTTTAGTTGATTTTTTTAAGGGTTTTTTTTTGTGTGTTTCTATCTCCTTCAGTTCTGCTCTGATTTTAGTTGTTTCTTGTCTTCTGCTAAGTTTTGAATTTGTTTGATCTTGCTCCTTTAGCTCTTTTAATTGTGATGATAGGATATAGATTTTAGATTTTTCCTCACTTCTCATGTGGGCATTTAGTGCTATATATAAATTTCCTTCTAGACACTTCTTTATATGTGTCCCAGAGATTCTGGTATCTTGTGTCTTCATTCTCATTGGTTTCAAAGAACATCTTTATTTCTGCCTTCATTTTATTATTTATACAGCAGACATTCAGGAGCAAATTGTTCAGTTGCCATATAGTTGTTTGTTTTTGAGTGAGTTTCTTAATCCTGAGTTCTAATTTGACTGCACTGTGGTCTGAGAGACTGGTTGTTATGATTTCTGTTCTTCTGCATTTGCTGAGGAGTGTTTTACTTCCAATTATGTGGTCTATTTTAGAGTAAATGCAAGGTGGTACTAAGAAGAATGTATATTCTGTGGATTTGGGGTTGAGAGTTCTGTGGATGTCTATTAGGTCTACTTGGTCCAGATCTGAGTTCTGGGATTATGTTAAATGACCAAACCTAAGAATAATTTTTATCACCAAGGAAGAAGAGAAATCTAAAACTTTGGAAACACATATGAGGGAATACTGAAGGAAATCATCCCTGGCCTTGCTAGAGGTCTAGACATCCAAATACAAGAAGCTCAAAGAACTCCTGGGATATTCATTGCAAAAAGATCATTGCCTAGTAACATAGTCATCAAGTTGTCTAAAGTCAAGATAAAGAAAATAATCATGAAATCTGTGAAGCAAAAGCATTGGGTCACCTATAAAGAAAAACCTATCAGATTAACAGCAGATTTCTCAGCAGAAACCCTACAAGTTAGAAGGGATTGAGGTTCTATCTTTAGCCCCCTAAACAAAACAATTATAAGTCAAGAATTTTGTATACAGTGAAACTAAGTTCATAAATGTAGGAAAGATACAGTCTTTTTCAGAAAAACAAATGTCGTGAGAATTTGTCACTACCAAGCCAGCACTAAGGAACTGCTAAAACGAACTCTAACTCTTGAAACAAATCCTCAAAATACCCCAAAATATAACCTAATTAAAACATAAGCTTCACAGTATCTATAAAATAATAACATAATGAGAAAACACAAAGGTATTCAGGCAACAAATAGCGTGATGAATAAAATAGTACCTCACATCTTAATACTAACATTGACTGTAAATGGCCTAAATGCTCCACTTAAAATTTACAAAATAGCAAAATGGATAAGAATTCACCAACCAAATATCTTCTGTCTTCAAGAGACTCATCTAACACATAAAGACTCAAATAAACTTAAGGTAAAGGGGTGGAAAAAGATATTCCATGCAAATGGACACCAAAAGTGAGCAGGAATAGCTATTCTTATATCAGACAAAAGAACTTTAAAGCAAGAGCAGTTAAAAAAGATAAAGAGGGACATTATATAATGATAAAAGGTCTTGTCCAACAGGAAAATATCACAATCCTAAATATATATATATGTATATATTTATTCTAAATACATAGACACATGCATACACACACACACACACACACACACACACACACACACACCAAACACTGAAACTCCAAAATTTATAAAACAATTACTACTAAACTTAAGAAATGAGATAGACAGAAACACAATAATAGTGAGTGACTTTAGTACTCCACTGACAGTACTAGACAGGTCATAAAGACAGAAAGTGAACAAAAAAACAGTGGACTTAAACTGTATCCTAGAACAAAAGGACTTAACAGATACTTACAGAACACTCTACCCAACAACCACAGAATATGCGTTCTATTCATCAGCACATGGAACACGAAAGATGGACCATCTGATAAACCAAAAAACAAGTCTCAATAAATCTAAGAATATTTACTTAAGAAAATTATATCAAGCACTCTCTCAGACCACAGTGGAGTAAAATTGGAAATCAACATAAAGGAAACCCTCAAAACCATGCAAATAGGTGGAAGTTAAACAACCTGCTCCTGAATGATCATTGGGTCAACAAAGAAATCAAGACAGAAATTTAAAAATTCTTTGAACTGAATGAAAATAGTGATACAATCTATCAAAACCTCTAGGATACAGCAAAGGCAGTGCTAAAAGGAAAGTTCACAGCATTAAATGCCTACATCAAAAAATCTGAAACAGCAAAAATAGACAATGTAAGGTCACACCTCAAGGAACTGGAGAAACAAGAAGAAACCAAACCTAAACTCAGCAAAAGAAAAGAAATACAAATATTAGAACAGAACTAAATGAAATCAAAACAAAAAATATAAAAGACAAATGAAACCAAAAGCTGGTTCTTTGAAAAGATATACAAAATTGATAGACCATTAGCAAGACTAATTAGGAAAAGAAGAAAGAAGATCCAAACAAACTCTATTAGAAATAAAATGGTAGATTTTAAAACTGAAACCACAGAAATACCAAAAAAGTATTTAACGTTACTATAAAGACTTTTATGCACATAAACTAGAAAACCTAAAGGAGATGGATAAATTCCTGGAAATATACAAGTCTCCTAGACTAAACCAGGAAGAAATTGAAACTCTGAACAGAAAAATGACAAGCAGCGAGACTGAAATGATTATTTAAAAATTACCAAGAAAAAAAGTCCAGAACCAGACAGATTCACATCTGAATTCTATCAGACACACAAAGAAGAAAAGAATTGCTACCAATCCTATTGACACTATTCTAAAAGAGAGACAAAGAGAGAAACCTCCCTAAATCATTATATGAAGCCAGTATCACCCTATTACCAAAACCTGGAAAGGATGGAACAACAAAAAAAAAAACCTACAGACTCATATCCCTGATGAATATAGATGCAAAAATCCTCGACAAAATACTAGCCAAACAAAATCTAACAGCATATAAAAAAGATAATCCCTCATTTATAATAAAAAAATAAAGACAACCAAATTGTAAGAGGAAGTCAAACTGTAGCTATTTGCTGAGTACATGATCTTATACGTAGAAAACCGTAAAGACTTATCCAAAAAGCCCCTAGAACTGGTAAATAAACTCAGTAGTTTCTGGATACAAAATTAATGTACATAAATCAGTAGCCCTGCTATACACCAACAGCAACCAAGCTGAGAATCAAATGAAGAACTAAACCCCTTTCACCATAGCTGCAAAATAATTAAAATACTCAGGAATCTACTTAGCCAAGGAGGTGATAGACCTCTACAAGGCAAACTACAAAACACTGCTGAAAGAAATCATAGTTAATAGAAATAAACAGAAACACACCCCATGCTAATCGATGGGTAGAATCAATATAGTGAAAATACCATACTGCCAAAAGCAATCTACAAATTAAATGCAATTCCCATCAAAATATCACGATCATTCTTCACAGAACTTGAAAAAAACAATCCTAATATTCATATGGAACCAAAAAAGAGCCCACATAGCCAAAGCAAGATTAAGCAAAAATAAAAAATCTGGAGGCATCATATTACCCACCTTCAAACTATGCCATAAGGCCATAGTCACCAAAACCGCATGGTACTGGTATAAAAATAGGCATATAGACCAATGGAACAGAATAGAAAACTCAGAAATAAAGCCAAATACTTATAGCCAACTCATCTTCAACAAAGCAAATGAAGACATAAAGTGGGGAAAGGACACCCTTACTCAACAAATGGTGCTGGGATAATTAATTGCCAAGTCATATATAGAGAATGAAGCTGGATCCTCATCTCTCACCTTAAACAAAAATCAGCTCAAGGTTGACCAAAGACTTAAATCTCAGACATAAAACCATAAAAATTCTAGAAGATAACATTGGAAAAACCCTTCTAGACATTGGCATATGCAAAGACTTCATGACCAAGGATCCAAAAGCAAAAGCAACATAAAGAAATATAAATAGATAGGACTTAATTAAACTAAAAAGCTTTTGCACAGCAAAAGAAATAACCAGCAGAGTAAACAGGAAACCCACAGAGTTGGAGAAACTCTTCATAATCTATATATCCAACAAAGGACTAATATCCAGAATCTACAAGGAGCTCAAACAAATCAGCAAGAAAAAAAATTCCATTAAAAAGTGGGCTAATGACATGAATAGACAATTTTCAAAAGAAGATAATCAAATGACTGACAAACATATGAAAAAATGCTCTACATCACTAATAATCAGGGAAATGCAAATCAAAACCACAATGCAATACCATTTTACTCCTCCAAGAATTGCCATAATCAAAAAATCAAAAATAAAAGATGTTGGCATGAATGTGGTAAAAAGAAAACACTTTTACACTGTTGGTGGGAATATAAACTAGTAAAACCACTATGGAAAATAGTGTGGAGATCCTTAGATAACTAAAAGTAGAACTATCATTTGATCCAGCTATCTCACTACTTGGTGTCTATCCAGAGCTGAAAAGAAGTTATTATACAAAAAAGATACTTGCACATGCATGTTTATAGCAGCACAATTCACAGTTGCAAAAACAGGGAACTGTCCAAATGACCGTCAATCAACCAGTGGATAAAGAAAATGTGGTATGTATATACACCATGGAATACTACTCAGCCATAAAAAGAACAAAATAATGGTGTTTGGAGAAACCTGGATGGAACTGGAGACCATTATTCTAAGTAAAGTAACTCAGGAATGGTAAACCAAACATCATATGGTCTCACTCAGTGGGAGCTAAGCTATGAAGACACCAAGGCATAAGAATGGTAAAATGGACTCTAGGAACTCAGGGGAAAGGATAGGCAGTAGAGTGAGGATTAAAAGATTACACATTGAATACAGTGTACCCTGCTAGGGTGATGGGACACCAAAATCTCAAAAGTCACCAATAAGAACTTATTCATGTAACAAAACACCACCTATTCCTCAAAAGTACATTGAATTTATCTATGTATACATATATATATAAAACCCAAGAGAAGAAAAGTCTATTGCACATGCCCATAATTTTGTTTACTACATACTGTTTTCTTACTGTTGTTCTAAAGTGCCCTCTTTCATCATTTCCTTTCTATTTAGTGAACTTCCTTTAGCCTTCTTTTGGGGCAGGTTAGCTGGCAACAAATTCTCTTAGTTATCTTTCATCTGTAAATGTATGGATTTTCTCTTTCTGAATGTAGAATTCTGAGTTGACAGTTTTTTTGTTTCAGCACTTAAAAAGTGTTGTGCCACTTCCTCTAGTCTCTGAGGTTTCAGATGAGAAATCTATTGTCATTTAAATTGCTTTTCTGTATCCTTTCTCTTCTTCTGCCATCAAGAGTCCTTTATAACAGCTCCAATTCTAATCCTCCTGCTTCTCTCTTAAAGGAAACATATTATTACATTATGCCCACTCAGATAATCTGGGATAATCTTTCTATCTCAAAATCCTTAATCACATCTGCAAAGTAATTTTTGCCATGAGAGGTAACATATTCATGGGCTCTAGTGATTAGTACATCTTTGAGTACCTTTGAGAGGGCAATCATTCTGTCTACCATATTTTCCAACATATGAGTCAAGCTGTTCCAGGATACCAAAACTGAGTGGGAAAGGACCACAAAAAAGTTCTTCATTGACATAAATCAAAAACGTGTTATAAATATTAGCTAATTGTAGCCTCAACATATAATACACACTGATCAAATTGTTTTTAATACACACTAATCAAATTGTTTGATTTTTAATACACTTTTTTTATACACTTTTTAATACACACTAATCAAATTGTTTTTCCCAGGCCAAGAATAAAGGCTTTGGTTAAACATTCAGTAATCAGACAACATAATTCAACATATAAAACATTAAAGAAGCAAAAAACACATGACTATCTCAATAGATTTACCAAAGAAAAAAAAAAACAAGCCAAGCGAGAATACAAATTTTGAAGCCAAGTATTTTAAAAATTGCTATCATTAAAAGCCAACAACAAAAAGAACAGGAAAGTATTGGTTAGTGAGAACCATATCAATTGAAATTTAAAAGGATAGAAAAGTCCAGGATATGAAATTAATCCTTGATAAAATATAAATATAAATTTTAAGAGGGTAAGAGATTTAAAGAAAGTGTGAGTACACAGGTCTCTTATTTCATGATAATAATTCAATATAATATAATCTAAATATTTTAAATTAGGAAGCAGTTTATTTCAAACAACTGTAATAAAAATACAGCAGTAATAAATGTACGATTGTAGAATATAACAAGACAAGATGAATATTTAGGGAGAGAGAATACTGAAAGATTAAGAATAAAGATTTCATGTTTTTAATTGGGAACGAACTTATGCTGACTAAAGTTAGTAAATAAAGAAATAGAAGTTAAAGTACGTGCATACGCCTGTATGCACTGTCTGTCTGTCTCTCTCTCTGTTCAGGATGTTATAACAAACTGAGGGACTGTGTTAAGGAAAACTGAGTCCACAAGGGGCATGGTTTCAAAGGCAAGGATTTTCCAGCACCACGCCTCCATCCATGTCCCCATCCAGGAACGTAAATTTCTTTGGCCCAGCTAGGTAGAAATTCCAGGTGAGCCTCTTTGTTCAAAAAGCCCCTGAAAACCTCTGGGAGGAAGGGCCTCTGTTGCAGACCTAGCAGCCAATCCAATATCAAAATCAAAGATCAATCACTCCAGCGGAAGTTTGAAAGAACATGAATGGGGTGGGAATAACATGAATGCCCCTTATGCCCCTTTTCTTTGAGGATTACCCTCCCTTGTATCCCTTCCCACAGCAATGTAGCAGCTCTCTCTCTCTCCTTCTCTCTTTTCTGTCTCTCCGCCTAATAAATTACTCTCTGCTAAACTCTTTGAGTCCGTAATATTTATTCCAACAGTAATCTCACCACGCCTCCAGGGCCCCTTCCTCCATTCCTGGGGCAAGAGAGGCCAAGGACCTGAGAACATCCGATTGGGGAAACTGAAAGCATCTTCTGGATGCCTCTGCTCCCTCCCCCCAGTTACAAAACTACCATAGACTGAATGCCTGATAAAGAACAAATGTTTATTTTACACAGTTCTGGAGACCGAGAACTTCAAGATCAATGTGATGGCAAACTTAGTATCTGGTCACAATCCACTATCTATTATGTTTCATAGAATTTTATCTTCTTGCTGATTTGTCACTTGGTGAAAGGGGTAGGGTAGCTCATTGGAGACTCTTTTATAACAGCACAAATCCCATTTATAAGGGCTTTTCCCTTGTGACCTAATTACTTTCCAGAGGCCCTAACTCTTAATAGCATCATATTCAAGGTTAGGATTTCAATATGTGAATTTGGTCAGGGATCAAATATTCCATTTATAGTTGTGTATGTGTATGTAAAGTACATAGCTGTAAACAAATAAAAGAGGGAATATAAACTCAATACTTCAAAGAAAACATACATACAAAAAATAAGGAAACTCAAGTGACATCACAAAATATAGGAGGAAAAAAGTACCTAAACATAACAAAACAAACAAACAAAAATGATAAAAATAAGATCAAACATATTTTCATTATAATAAAAATAAAACTTTTAAAAGAAAAAGACAATCAGATCCTTCTAAAACACACCAAACGTATCTGAAACAAAATAACTCATGAATGTTATAAAACAATACAATGAACAAAGACAGAGCATGTATTTGCAAACAAAAAGCAAGGAAAATTTCTGTAATAAAAATCAAGTTATAAAAACATTTGAGCCAAAAGAGGGCGGAGCCAAGATGGCCAACCAAAAGCAGCCGTGATCAGAGGCTCCTATGGAAAGCAAGCATAATAAGCGTATGAATCATTCACTGGCAACCAAGGTATCCAGGTTCTCTCATTAAATTGGCTAGAAGGCTGGTGTAACCCATAGAGAGAAAGAAGAGCAGTGTGGTGCTATAGCCCACTTGCAAGCCACATAGGGAAGGAGAACACTTTTCCCACAGCCAGGGAAGGCAGTAAGTGAGCATATTACTCAGCCAGGGAAACTGTGCTTTTTCCACAGAGCTGTGCAACTCATGGACTGGAAAATCCCACTAGAAACCCAAGCCATCAGACCATAGTGTCACAACTCTGGCACAAGCAGATTCTTACAGCCTCTCAGCTGGAATCTGCTTAAGAATACCGAACTCTCAGGGGGAGGGTTGACCAGCACCAGCTGCAGCTGCCTCTGTCTAAGCTATTTGACCTCCTTGGGAGAGAGGAAGCAGCCAGCACTGGGACTCATAACTGCCTAACATGCTAAAGTCCATGGCTGGGGGAAGGGTGGCACCCATTTTTATAGTTCCAGGCTGCATTTTTCCTCTGCTAGAGCCAGGGAGGCTGGGTGGCTTTGTCCCAAGACTTGTTCCCACAGCCCAGCACACCAGCTGTGGCAATCTGAAGCCAGAGTGCCTCTTCAGGCCCAACCCTGACCTATCCTTTCTCAATGCATGGGCTTCCCTGCAGGATCTCCAGTAACTCCAGCCAGAGATTCAGGGACAGAATTCACATCTCTCTGGGCCTGAGCCCCTAGCAGAAGATGTGGTCGCAGTCTCTGAAGACCAGCAAATCTAGCTTGTTAGTTCTGAGGAACGTGGGCAGCCCAGACAAGTGAGTTTCCCCCCCAGCAAAACACACCCTCTCCATGAAGGGACAAGGTGCTTCATTAAACACGTGCTACCCGTGCCACCCAGTTGAGTGAGATGCTCCAACAGGGGTTGTCAGATGCCCTATATGGGAGTGATCCTACTAGCATCAGATTTGTGCTCCTCGAGCTCCAAGGTCCCAGAAGGAGCAGGTACCCATCTTTGCTGCTCTCCAGCCTCCTTGAGTAACCTCTGCAGGCATGGGAGGGAATCACATGAATAGAGCCTAAAGTGAACCCCCAAAAAACTGCAACAGTCCTACAGAAGAGGGACCTGACCATTGAAAGAACAACAAATAAGCAGAAAGTGACAAGAACAGCATCAACAAAAACAACAAAAGATTCCACAAAAAACCCCCTCCAAGAGTTAGCAGCCTCAAAGGCCAAAACTAGACAAACTCATGAAGATGAGAAAGAATCAATGAAAAATGCTGAAACCCAAAAGGCCGGAGTGCCTCTTCTCCTCCAAATGATTGCAACATCTCTCCATTAAGGGCACAGAACTGGACAAAAAATTCAAATGGACAAATTGACAGAAGTACGCTTCAGAAGAAGGATTACAAAAAAATTACAAGGAGCTAAAGGAGCATGTTCAAACCCAATGCAAAGAAGCTAAGAACCTTGATAAAAAGTTAGAGGAATTGCTAATTAGAATAACCAGTTTAGAGAGGAACATAAATGGCCTGATGGAGCTGAAAACCTCAGCACAAGAACTTCATGAAGCATACAAAGTATCAACAGCTAAATCAACTAACCAGACAAAAGGATATCCGAGTTTGAAGAACACCATACTGAAATAAGATGTGCAGGCAAGAATAGAGAAAAAAGAATGAAAAGGAATGAACAAAGCCCACAGGAAATATGAGACTTCATAAAAAGAAAGAACCTACAACTAATTGGAGTACCAGAAGGAGATGGGGGAAACGGAAACAAGCTGGAAAACACCCTTAAGGATATTATCCAGGAGAACTTCCTCAACCTATTAAGACAGGCCAACATGCAATTTCAAGAAATACGGAGAACACCATTAATATACTCTATAAGATGATCAACCCCAAGACACTTAATCATCAGATTCTCCAAGGTCAAAATAAAGAAAAAAATGTACAGAGCAGCCAGAGAGAAAGGCTGGGTCACCTACAAAGGGAAGCCCATCAGACTAACAGTGAACCTCTCAGCAGAAACTCTACAAGCCAGAAGAAATTGGGGAAAATATTCAACATTCTTAAAGAAAAGAATTTTCAACCCAGAATTTCATATACAGTCAAACTAAGTTTAATAAGCAAAGGAGAAATAAAATCTTTTCCAGAGAAGCAAAGGATGAGGGATTTTGTTATCACCAGGCCTGCCCTGAAAGAGCTTCAGAAAGGAGCGCTAAATATGGAAAGGAAAAACTATACCAGCCACTGCAAAAACATATCAAAATATAAACACCAATGACATTCAGAAGAAATTGCATAAACTAGTGTGCAAAGTAACCAAATAACAGCATGACACAGGATCATATTCACACATAACAAAACTAACCTTAAAAGTAAATGGGCTAAATGCTCCATTAAAAGACACAGACTGGCAAATTTTATCTTCTTGCTGATTTATCATATGGTGAAAGTGGTAGGGTCAAGACCCATCAGTGTGCTGTATACAGGAGACCCAACATACGTGCAAAGACACACATAGGCTCAAAATAAAGGCATGGAGGAAAATTTACCAAACAAATGGAAAAAAAAAAAGCAGGATTGCAATCCTAGTCTAAGACAAAACAGACTTTAAGTCAAAAAATATAAAAAAAGACAAAAAGGGCATTACATAATGGTTAAAAGAACAATTCAACAAGAAAAGCTAACTATACTACATATACATGCACCCAATACAGGAGCACCGAGATTCATAAAACAAGTTCTTACAGACCTAAAAAGAGGCTTAGACTCCCACACAAAATAGAAGGAGGTTTTAACAGCCCACTGTCAGTATTAGACAGATCAAAGAGACAGAAAATTAATAAGGATATTCAGGACTTCAACCCAGCTCTGGATCAAGCAGACCTAGTAGACATCTAGAGAACTCTCCACCTGAAATCACCAGAATATACATTCTTCTCCATGCCACATGTCACTTATTCTAAAACTGACCACATAATTGGAAGTGTAACACTCCTCAGCAAATGCAAAAGAACTGAAATCGTAACAAACAATCTCTCAGAAGACAGTACTATTAAATTAGAACTCAGGATTTATAAACTGACTCAAAACCACACAATTTCGTAGAAATTGAGCAACCTCCTCCTGAATGACTCTTGGGTAAATAATGAAATTAAGATAGAAATCAAGAAGTTCTTTGAAACCAATGAGAATAAAGAGACAATGTACCAGAATCTCTGGGACAAGATTAAGGAGTGTTAAGAGAGAAATTTATAGCATTAAAATGCCCACATCAGAAAGCTAGAACTCAAATCGACACCCTAACATCACAATTAAAAGAGCTCAAAAGGCAAGAGCAAACTAATCCAAAAGCTAGCAGGAGACAAGAAATAACTAAGATCAGAGAAGAATTGAAGAAGCTAAAGATACAAAAAACCTGCCAAAAAAAGTCGACAAATCCAGATACTGTTTTTTTGAAAAAAATTAACAAAATAGATAAACCACTAGCTTGACCAATAAAGAAGAAGGGAGAGAAGAATCAAATAGCTATGTTAAAAAAGGGGAAGGGGATATCACCACTGACCCCACAGAAATGCAAACTACCATTAGAGAATACTATAAACACCTCTATGCAAATAAACTAGAAATCTAAAAAAAAAAAAAAAAGTATAAATTTCTGGGTGCATACACCCTCCCAAGACTAAACCAGGAAGAAGTCAAATCACTGAATAGGCCAAAAACAAGCTCTGAAATTGAGGCTACCAATAAATTAATAGCCTACCAACCAAAAAAAGCTCAGGACCAGATGGATTCACAGTTGAATTCTACTGGAAATACAAAGAGGATCTGGTACCACTCCTTCAGAAACTATTCAAAAAAGTTCAAAAGGAGGGACTCCTCCCTAACTCATTTTATGAAGTCAGCATCATTTTGATACCAAGACTGGGAAGAGAGACAACAAAAAAAGAAAACTTCAGGTCAATATCCCTGATGTAAACTCATGTACAAAATAAAATTGCCCAATGACAAGTACATTATAAAACACATTAAAATATACAAAATAATTCTTTCTCACAGGTCCTAATTAAGCAAAGGCAAAGAAAATGAACAGACCAATAGTAACAGAGAAAATGAGAGAATTTTCAAAACTGATTAGTTTCACTAGGAATAAAAACATGGGAATTAAGATTCTGTGATTACTCCTTCTCAACTACTGAAATAACCACTATTCAAAAATGAAAATATGGTGAATAGTGATGTATTGAACATGCAATCTATTATCTTGCACCTGAAAGTGTGGTCCATGAGTTAGTGGCATTGGCATTACCTGGAACTTGTTAGAATTTCAGAATCTCAAGCCACATCCAAGATCTAAGTGAATCAGAATCTGAATTATAACAGATTCCCATGTGACTCATATGACCATTGAAATTCAAAAACACTGATCAAATAAAATATTTTGCTTTTAAGACTGTAATGTGTTACAGTCTTTAGGAAAATAATTTAGCAATATTTCAAATAACATATACGAATCTGTGGTAGTACTGTTTATTGCAGAAAAAAATGAAAACTATCTCAAATGTATAGGAACTATTAAAAACAAAACATATCCATTTATACACTTTTATACAGCTAATTGAAACATTTATGAAAAGGTTATTAAATAATGGTAGCATGACCAGCTACAAAACCACATATACAGTATAACCTCAAAATGTATTTACAACTACATGAAAAAAATATATCAATGGAAAATACATTAGGATAAAAGGGTTATTAGCAATTTTTATCATTACATTTTACTTACATATTTTACAGGTCATTTAAATAAAATGTAATCAGTGGGAGGAATTTTAAATAAAAAAATACTAGGATTCCAGCAAAAATATGGAATTAAATGGATTGTATGTGGTGTTCCTGTTTGAATTCTTTGTCTAGCTGAGAGTCTCACTTTGTTTATCCTGTCTCTCATCCATTTCAATTCTCTAATCTTACTATCTACTTAATAACAGTCTCCTGGCTCTTTATCCATGTGCTTCAATTATTGGTTCTTGGATTGCATGCTTCCTCTTTGCCTGACACTTCTCAGTTTTTCTGGCAATAGACTCTCCTTGCCTTGGCTCCAAGATGCCCTCACAGCTGCCTAGGAAGCTCCACTGATGAGGTGTGACACCCTAGGCATCTTCACCTCTCTGGAACAGGCACATGAGTGCTGAACCTGAAAGAGATTGAGTGCTAAACCCAAAAGAATCAAACTTTAAAAACAATATTTATTATCAAGTTTGAGAAAAGATCTGAGATTAGGAAATCACTGTGAGTGGGTTCTATCTGGATCTGCTAAAATTAGCCAGATTGTAAAGCCAACTTTTAAAATGTGTCATTACATTCTAATCCAAGCAGACCACCATTCATACTTCATTAATCATTAGAGGAGGTCTCATTTCCCTTTGGCTCCAACTCATGCAATTAGGGTAAAATCTTGTGTGCTGTGATTTATGGGGTTTTCAAGAAAATCTAAGTCTTTATATTGTGAGGTTGGGGAGCAAACATTGACCCTGAACATAAGAAAAAGAAACCAGAACGATTCTATAAGCTTTTCCATCTTAGTGAGCTCTTTCCCTCCTTAAATAATTGATGAGAACTTTCACACTAGACAGGCTTTTTCAGTCTTTTTCAGATCTAATAAAGATGAACGAAGAGTATATGGATACAATAAAGCTGAGAATTGGGCAGATAAGAAAACAAAGTAGCATTTCAATAGCTCATATAACAATTTTTTCTGTAGTGAAAGGAAAAATGGTCATAAAAAATAGAGGATATAAAACAACAAATGTGCTAACTTCTTAACATCATTTCTATGGAGCAATGATAAATGAAAGGTTTGCATTAGGAGAGAAATGACAGACTTTCCAAAGATATTTTATGGTCAGGGTGTGAAAATGTGCAGCAACGACTTGTTTCCTTATTACTGTGACTTTGGTTTAAGGTTGCTGACTACATATCTTCAGAGCTGCCACAGTGAAGAAAAGAACTCCCCTTTCATAATGCAAGAAGTTATCTGAAGTAACTTGTAAGTTTTCATCAGCAAATTTCATTGGCACTGATGAAAATATTCAGATCAGGTATGGAAAAGAAGGCATATTAAAATAGAAAAAAAAATCAACCAGATCAGAAGTCAAATTTATATAGAAAACTCCTCTCTCTCACTCTCTTCCTATCTCTCTCTCTTTAACACACACATGGCTAGGTAATTTGAATTGTCAGTTTCTTTAAATTATTTAATAACTTATAAAATAAAAGGATTTAGAGCGAGCGTGGTGGCTCATGCCTGTATTCCCAGCACTCTGGGAGGCCGAGGTGGGAGGATCACCTGAAGTCGAGTGTTCAAGACTAGCCTGGCCAACATGGCAAAACCCCATCTCTACTAAAAATAAAAAAATTAGCCAAGTGTGGTGGTGCATGCCTGTAATCCCAGCTACTCAGGAGGCTGAGGCAGGAGAATCACTTGAACCCAGGAGGCGGCGGTTGCAATGAGGCAAGATCGTACCACTGCACTCCAGCCAGGGCAACAGAGTGGGACTCCATCTCAAAAAAATTTTAAAACATAAATAAATAAAATAAAATAATTTAAGGATGATTACTATAAAATTTAGAAAATAAAGATAATATAAAAAAGAAATAAAATCATCTAAAATGGCACCACTCTGAAACAAGGATTATTCATATGTATTCAAAATAGGCATCATTATTATTAATAGAATATACTTCATTGTATCAGTACATCCTAAAGTGCTGAATTTCTCAAATTTTTGACATCAATGTTGTTTCCAGTATTAAAATATTGTGATAAAAATCTGTATTCAATGTATTTGTAAGTATATTATTTTAAAATTCATTTTTATGTTTTCACAGGAAATTTCTAACATCACAATTGATTTTCCAAAGAGTTTTCATATTTTAAAAGCTTTTATGCATATTGTTATATTTTCACCCAAAAGAATTTACCAAGTTAATTTGAATTTAACACTTCTGGTATACCTTCAACACAACATATGACATTAACATTCTTTTAAATTTTTTAATCTATGAGGTTTTTTTTAAATTTATACTTTGGAAGAGTCAAACTATTGTGTATTTTTTTATTTTATTGTTACTTTTGTGAATGTTTATTTTTCTATTAAGACAATGGTTTTCATTGCAAACTGTATATGTTAAAATTACTGTATCATCACTCATTGAAAATTTAAGTAATAACTATATATTATACAAAATTGGAAAATAAATGTAAGCAAAGTATAAGAAAGAACACAGCAGTATGAATGATTTTTAAGAAAAGCATGTATGACTCCTGAACAGTGAAGTCATGTTTTGGTAAAAGTTTGCCTGTTTGATGACTGGGCATATCTTTATAAGGGACATAAAGCAAAAAAAAAAAAAATGTATGAGTCATCTTTTCAGAGTAAAGTAATATTTTGGTGAAAAGTTATCTATTTTGGGAATAAAAATAGAAATGAAAACAAAAAAGGAAAAAATTAAAGAAACTCCTATAAAACAATTGATCCATACAGTTTATACCTTGAAAATGTCTCTACATGAAGAAACAAAACATTCTGAAATGGCAAATATGTACTTGATAAATACAAATGGAAAATTCAACATTAATAAAAAATGGTTAATGAAAAACTGCAAGTATATAAGGAGCCAAATGATTCTAAAATGATGAAAAAACATAATTTTGTTCAACCTTACCAGTAAAGAGAAGTTATTTTTGTGATAAAATATATTATGTCATATTTACTAAGTCAATACACCAAATTATGATAATAACAGTGGTGATTATAACGACAATTGCCAGCATTGATAAGTGTAAAGGAAAACAAGCACACATAAGAAAATGGATTCATTTGCAAAAACAAAACACAACAAGCATATAAGGAGATGCTCAGTATCACTAATCTTTAGGGAAATGGAAATCAAAACCACAAGATATCACCTCACATACAGTAAAAAGGCTATTAGCAATGAAAAAAAAGCATAAAGTAAGTGTTGACAAGGATGCGGATCTTTTGCGCACTGTTGGTGGGAATTTAAAATAGTGCAGCAGCTATGAAAAACAGTATGTTTAGTTTCTCAAGAAATTAAAAATGGAATTACTACATGATCAGCAATTCTCCTTATGGATATATATTTAAAAGAATTTAGAGAAGAATCTCACAAGATATTTGCACACCCAAGCTCATAGCAGCATACAATAGCCAATAAGCGGAAGCCACCAAAGTGTCCATCAGTGGTTGAATGGATAAACAAAATGTGATCTATACGTATAATAGAATAATATTCAATCTTAAAAAGGAAGGGAATTCTGACATGATAGAACATGGTTGAAGTCTTAGGACATTATACTAAGTAAAATAAGCCAGTCACAAAAAGACAAATACAAATGATTCCACTTATATAAAGTACTTAGATTCAGAGAAACAGAAAGTAGAATGGTGATTGTTAGAGGCTGGAGGGAGGGGAAAATTGAGAATTGTTTAATCAGTATAGAATTTCTATTTCATTTTTAAGACAAAAAAATTGTGGAGGCTAGTTGCAGAGCTATGCAAATATTGTACCTAACACTACTAAATTGCATGCTTATTCATGAATTACATGGTCAATTTTATATGTTTTTTATCACAATAAAAAATAATTTTAAAAATAAACCACAGAATAACAATCTCCAAAACCATATACAAATCCAAAAATATGTATGGGCTTTGATAACACAAATGTGTTTTAATAAATATGATAGATATATAAAAATACATTTATACAGATAATTATTTAAAGTGTTTAAAAGTTTGAAGCAACTAAAATAGAGAAAGGCATGTCAACTAGATGAAATGCTCATTAAAAATTTTACATTAGAATACAATTTCAGGGTGCTATTTTGTTCTGGTCATGACAAGATAACAATTATCATAATTATATTACTGACATAAACAACTGTAACAGGTTGACAAAATATAAAAAGCTACTCTTCGTAGATGCTATATTCAAAACAGGCTTATGATCTTTAAAACGGGTATTCTCCCTGGAATTTTCCCTGAGGGCATTGATCAAATCAGAAGTTTCACAAAATACTATATATATATAGGGATGGTTAATGGACAAAAAATAGAAAGAATGAATAAAACCTACTGTTTGATAGCACAACATGGTGACTCTAGTCAATAATATCTTAACTGTACATTTTTAAATAACTTAAAAAGTATAATTGGATTGTTTGCAACACAGTAGATAAATGCTTGAGGTGATGATTAATGCATTCCTCATGAGGTACTTATTTCACATTAAAAAGACAGAAATTATACAAAATATCTTTTTTGGACACAATTGTATAAAGCTAGAAATCAATACCAGAAGAAAAACTAGAAAATTCACAAATAAATGTGAATTAAATAGCACACTTTTAAACAACCGTAACAAGAGACAATAGAAAATATACACAGGATAAATTAGAAAATAACATATAGATGAATGAAATGAAAACACGACGTACCAAAACACCATGTCAAGAAATTATATAACTTAGATAAGAAAAAAAAAAACTGGAAACAGATTACCAAAACTGACATACACAAAAATAGAAAGTCTGAACAGTCCTATAACAAGTAAAGACATTGAATCAGTAATAAAACTTCTCCCAACACAAAACGTCCAGGGCCAGAAGGCCTCAACTGACAAATTCTACCAACATTTAAAGAATTAATACTAATTATTCTCAAGCTCTTCTAAAATATATTATAGGTGGGAACAAATAACTTATTCTACATAGCCCATATTGCCCTGATACCAAGCCAGATAAAGATATAACAAGAAAATAAAATTACAGGATATGTCTTATGAACACAAATGCAAAATTCTTCAACAAAATACTAGGAAATCTATTACAACATGTATTAAAAAGGATGACCAATATTCCCAACTGAAATTTTTCCCAGGAATAAAAAGTCAGTTGAACATAAGATAATCAATCAACATAATACATTACATTAATAGAATGAAGGAAAAAAATGATCATCTTAGTCCATGCAGAGAAAATATTTGGCAAAATCCGGTAACTTTCATGATAAAAAACAGAAACCTCAGAAATTTGGACTAGAGGAGAACTTTCTCAACAGGATAAAGGGCATTTATGAATAACTCAATACTAATAGCGTACTCAGTGGTAAAAGATTGAAGTTTTCCCCTAAGATCAGAAAAAAGACAATCATCCCCACTTTCACCTCAACAAAATATTAGCAAATCAAATAAACAAAGTACAAAAAAGTATTCATCATGACCAAATGGGATGTCTTTCAGGCATGTAAGTCTGGTTTAACATTCAATATCAATCAGTGTATTCTGCCACATGAACAGACTAAGAAAAATCATATAATATGGCAATTAACACAGAAATAAAACACATGGTCATAATTAAAACTCAGCAAACTAGGAATAGATAGGAAATATCTCAAGTTAATAAAAGGCATTTACAAAATATCTATAATTACCATCATATTTAACGGTGAGAAAATGAATTCTTTTCCTCTAAGACTGAAAACAGTTAAAGACGTCTTCTTTCACTAGGCCTATTTACCATCCTGTTACAAGCCATAGCTAGTGCAATTACACAAGTAAAGTAAAAGATACAAAGATTGAAAAGTAAGAAATAAAACTGATTCTCTTCATAGGTGATGCAGTTGTCTATAAAGACATTTTTAAAGAGTTGAGAAAAAAGTCCTTTAAGTAGTGAGTATAGCAAGGTCACAAATTATGGGAATAATACAAACCACCTATTGCTTTGAAAGTGAACAACTAGAATTTGAGATTTTAAAAAATGATCTCATTCATTATAACACTATAAAACAAAATAGTGAGGTATAAATCTAACACTATAGGTATAAGGCTTACATGTGGAAAATTACAAGACTGTGATGAGAGAAATAAAAAGAGATATAAATAAATGAGAGATACTTTATGGATTGGAAAACTCAATATTTTTATGTGAATTCTTTCCAATTTGATTTCCAGATTCAACACAATCCCAGTTAAAATACCAGAAAGCAATTCTGTAGATATTAATATAGTCTAGAGCTTATTTGGAAAGGTAAAGTTCCTAGAATGACTAACACAATACTAAAAAGTAAAAAGTTAGAGGATCTGCAGGACAGATTTCAATATCTATTTTAAAGCTGTAGTAATAAAGACCATGCACTGTTGGTGAAATAATAGATAGATTAATGGAATAAAATAGAGTGACCAGTGGTTGCAAACAATGAAAAAATAAAAATGTTAAAATATTTACAGTAACAAAAAACAATTATAACACAAAATACTTAGAAAATATTAACAATATATATGCAACGGCTAAATACTAAATAATACAAAGCATTGCTAAAAGAAGGTAAAGAAGCTCTATCTAATTCAATATAATCACAAAGGTAAAATAAACAGAACAATGATTACAAAGAATTACAATTGTCTCTACTTGCACAGAACATTATTTTTACACAGAAAATCTTCAGCCTCTACAAAACAACTACTAAAATTGAAATGAGAAATTAGCAAAGTGACAGCATGCATGGTTTATGTACAAAAATCAATTGTATTTTATAAGTAAGTAGCAAACAATTAGAAAATAATATTTTTAAATATTTATAAAAACACATAAACCTTTGAAAAATTTAATGGGCATTTAATACTTAAACTGTGAAATTCACCATCAAATTATAGAAGTTATTGTTGTAAACATTGACAAGCTGATTCTAAAATATATAGGAAATTCTGTAAAATGTAGAATTCTCAAGGCAAATTTTAAAAAGAAAAACAAAGTTGGGAAACACACACAACAAAATTTCAAAACCATAGTGCTAGAACAATTGGATATCTGCATAGCATAAAACATCAACATAACACCATAGTGAAAAATTAAGCTGAAATTGAACAACTAAATGTAAAAGGTAAAAATATAAAATTATTGTAAGAAAATATAGATGAAGATATTTGTAACCTGTGTTTAGAACACTGAAATCATGAAATATGAAAATAGTAATACAATGGATTTTATCAAAATTAAGAACAGCTACTTTTCAAAAGAAGTGAAAAAAAAAACAAAACAAATTCTACAAAAGAAAACATAAAGGCAAGCCATATTTTCCAGATTTACAGTACAAAAATTTAATAAAGAAGATAACTTTTCAAATGGATATTTAACCAAGAATTTCACAAAATTATATATATATATAAAACAGAGATGGGTACAAAATATAGTTAGAAAGAATGAATAAAACTAACTATTTGATAGCAGAACAGGGTGACTACTGTCAATAATATCTTAACTGTACATTTTAAAATAACATGAAAAGTGTAATTGGATTGTTTGCAACACAATGGTTAAATGCTTGCAGTGTTAGATACCTCATTCTTGATGATGTGCTTATTTCATATTGCATTCCTGTATCAAAACATCTCATGTACCCCATACATACAAACACTTACTATGTTCCCACAAAAATTAAAAAAATAATATGTATAAAATGTAGCCAAATAGCACATGTAAATATGTTCAGGATCTTTAATCTGTAAGAAAATGCAAATTTAAACTACCATGAGGTATCACCAGATAAATAAGAGAATGGCTAAAGATTTAAAAAAGAAGATTATACCTTGGTAAAGATATAGACCAACTAGAATTCTTATGCATGGCTGGTAGTTATGTAGAATTGTACAAACACTTTACAAATGGTTTGGCAATTTCTGAAAAAGTTAAATATATACCTAACATATGACTCAACATCTCCATTCCTATGTATTTAATGAATACATATGAGAAATGAAAACATATGCCAACCTCAAAGACTTGTAAAAAAATGTTAGATTTTACTCATAAAATCCAAAAATTGGGAACTACCCAAATGTCCATCAACAGGGAAATGTATAAATAAAATGTGGTAGAGCCATATGACAGAATGCTACTTAGAAGTAACAAGAAACTACTACTGATGCATGAAGCATCATAACTGAGTCTCTAAATCTTTATGCTTAGTGAAGGAAACCGGATTCCATTTCCATAAAATGTAAAACAATCTATAGTGACAAAATGTGGATCAGTGCTTGCCTATGGATAAAAGGGTAGAGTTTGGGATCATTTCAAAGGGCATAAAAAAATGGTTTAGGGCTTGATATAAACATTCTATAACATGCTTGTGATAGGGGTTTTGTAGTTTTATATAGTAGTAAAAACCAACTAAATTGTGCAAATTAAAATCATGTAGTTTGTTATACGTATTATATTTCTCAACAAAGATGATAAGAAAAAATAGAGAGGAAAAAAAGAGACCCAAAAAAGTTGAACATTCTTATACACATATTGGGCAGGAGTCCCACAAAACTGCTAAAGGAAGTTTTCATAGGGCAATAAAATAAAACATGGAACTTCAGCAAGTTCCATGATATAATTTTTAAGAAGCTAACTATAAACATAAAAGGTATAAATGTAAAATATAAAAATGTAATACACACATGTGATTCCTGACTGTTTAAAACAAAAGTAATAATATTTTGAGAGTTATAAAATTTGAAATAATTAACATAGGAAAACAATAATAGAAAAGTGGAAAGAGGCTAAATGGAGTTAAACTTTTATAAGTTTCTTTCAGTCTTGAAAGTTGATAATAATATTAATTTAAAGTAGACTGTAACAAGTTAAAGTTTCATATTGCAGTCTCTAGAATAACTCTCATAAGCATAATTTTAAAAATTTTTTTAAAGCAATACTAAAGCTATAACAGGAAAAAATAATTTAAAAATACTTGACTAATATAAAAGAAAGAAAGAAATGAACAAAGAATGGATGAGACAGGAAAAACTTAAAGGTGGTTAACTTCAACTCAAATAAGTTCAAGTTCTACTTGAACTCAAATATGTCAGTAATTTACATGAAAATTAGGTGGTACAGTCTCTAATGATGAAGATTACCAAAATGGATTAACAAAACAACAATTAGGTGCTACAATAGACATACTTTAAATATTATGCCACAAGAACAAATAAAAATGTAAACACTAACCAAAAATATTAAATTAATATGAGACAAATCAGACATTAAGTAAATAGTATTACAATACATAAATGGGTACCTTTTATAATCAAGAAAGAGTGTAAAGTTGGGGAGGAAAAGAAATGTTAACAGGTTTCTTTTAAAGTTGTAAAGGTCTATGGCTCTTTTTCCTTATAGAAACTCCCACTATCAGACAAAAAGCTCTCAGTGACCATGTTCAGCTCAGCCCCATCCCCTGCCAAACATTTACAAAATTAATTCAGACCTCAGAAGCTAATAATAGAGGTGCCTAAATGAAATGTCAACTCAACTCTGTAGCTCTGAAAACACACAGACATAAACATATAAACAAACATACAGCTGTAAAGAAGACACATTGCTTATACTTCTTTGAACTTGCTTATATGAAGGTGAAACTCACAAAAATTTACAACTGCTCTCCTAAAATGTGACAATTCCTAAATCATCATCACAAAGTAGCTTCACCTACCATGTCATCTTCCCAATAAAGCATTAAGAGAAAAGGGGTCTTTGGCCTTTTTGGCATACATTCAAGTGCAAGTTTCTGTCTGAAACTGGCCCAACAGTCCCATGGACCGTTGTTTTTGGATAAACATAGAAACTGACCCCTCTATTGTTAAAGCTTAAGACTTGTATTTGTTTTATCTGAGATTTTCCCTCAGGAAAGGACCTTCAGGCCTCTCAAAGAAGTATCAAAGAAATGAAACTCACCAGATCACTGCACCAGATGCCTTCTTGCCCCTCCCTAGTTCGGGTTTTCTTACACACTGTTACATTTCCTCCCTGCTATATAAACCACTAGTTTTACTCAGGCAGATGGATTTAAGACTGGGCTCCCATCTCTTCTGCTGCAGCACCCTATTAATGCCTTTTCCTTCAGCAATAATCATTGTCTCAATGATTTATTTGCTTTCTGTGCAGAGAGTTGCAGGTCCTAGACAGAAACCCCTGGAGTTTCAGTGATGTCCACCCACCCAATCTCTATAGACATACAAGAATGTTAAAATCTGATGACTCTGAACAATAACTTGGGTTAACGTTTTATAATTGCTAACTTAGTCTTTCACTTCTAAAACTTTTCCAAGTTCTTTATTAAGGTATCAAGGACGTGCTGTTTTCATAGTCAGAATAAAAGTTAGGTCTTTGTATACTTGCAAGGGTTTAAAGTTGGATTTTTCTTTTTTTGAACATTTATTTGAAGTTCAGGGGTACATGTGCAGGATGTTCAAGTTTGTTACATAGGTAAATGTGTATCATGGGGGTTTGCTGTACAGATTATTTCATCACCCAGGTATTAAGCCTAGTATCAATTAGTTATTTTTCCAGATCTTCTCCCTCCTCCCACCCTCCAACCTTATAGAACACGGAATATGCTGTTCCCCTCTACCTGTCCATGTGTTCTTATCATTTAGCTCCCACTTACAAGTGAGAACATGCAGTATTTGCTTTTCTGTTCCTGGAGTTTTCAATAGCTCTCCAATCTACCTCTCTTCATCTTCAGCTGCACCTTCCAGGTCTAAGCTACCATTGCCTCTCATTTAAACTACTGTCATAGGCTAAGCACAGTGGCTCATTCCTGTAATGCCAGCATTTTAGGAGGCCAAGGCAGAAGGATCTCTTGAAGCCAGGAGTTCAAAATCAGCCTGCGCAAAAAAGTGAGATGCCTGTCCCCACAAAAAAAGAAAGAAAAATGAACTACTCTCATGCCTATTAACTATGTTACCACACCAAACTTAAGTCTACTCACCCAGGGGGTAGATAAGTCTGGATAAAGAAGTCAGCATCTGTATACAGCATATCCACTAAATCTGGACTGAAAAAGTTTATCAGTTCTCAACAAGACCTGCCACCAGATTTCCCAAAGGCACAACATTTCCTAGACCTTTCAGGATTAAAATTTAAAATTTTAGAATGTTTGGTGAAGTTTAATATTGATCCCTTTTGAAAGAAGTAAAGTAAAAGGTTATCTTTCCTTACATCTATAAATAGGTAAGTGTTAAGTGAATTCACAATAAAATAACAAAGTAAAGGTGCATCTTACTTTGTCTAACGACACCATTTCAGCATCAGTGAGAATAGTTTGAGAAGCACACAAAGGGTCCCCACACCTAATCTCAGACGATTTGGGTTTCACTCAAGCAAGTACATTACTTGGGCCTAATGAGCTGTAACTCCCACCCAGCTGTGATTCTCAGGGAGAGTTAGTGATAGCTTGAGCTATCCTGGATAACACAGGAGAGAGAGAGAATGTATCCCAGACATCAGTGAGTAATGAATATGTTATAGTGTGGAGTAAAACAAAACAAACAAAAACAAGAATTCACTAGGATCTGTAGCCAAATACAACTGAACTACAATCACAATCTTATGTCTGCAACTTGAAATGTATGAAGAGCTAGACCCCTCCTCTCCCTCCTTAATCTTTGGTAAAAGTGAGGAAAAGCAAAAAAGAATAATTTTTTTCTTGCACAAGCATCTAGTATGCTTTAAAACTAATATGAAAGGGAAGGTGAACAGATGAAGCTTCACCAGCAACACAGCTATTTCTGCATATTTCAGCTCTTGTGGCCCATTGTTGATGCACCATTCCTGGAACAGCTCTAAAAAGTTATCCAAGGAAGAAAGGTTCCACAAACTACTGAGAGAAGCAGTGACTTTTTTTTCTGCACATCTTAGGTTGTTTGTTCAAAGTGAGATTAGTATATTTGTCCGTTGGCTTTCACATCTTTTCTGTAGTGGAGATGATAAAAGACAACCATATTAAGAGTGTAGCAAGAAACAGATGGTTCTCTTTGTACCAACAGAATCAAAGAAACCGACAAAAATACTCATTTTGACCAAACCTGAGTCAGGCTCTTTTGAGACCTCTACTCAAATAAGCCTTGATCTTGATTCTGTCCTTGGCCTGGTTACTCCAGTTTTAGTAAAAATCCTGATGGCCTAATCCCGTAGGCCTACTTACCTACAATATCTGAGCAAATTCCTCATTCTCTAGCCTCAATATTTTGTC
Organism: Cacajao melanocephalus; assembly: GCA_963573385.1. Classification (NCBI taxonomy): domain Eukaryota; kingdom Metazoa; phylum Chordata; class Mammalia; order Primates; family Pitheciidae; genus Cacajao; species Cacajao melanocephalus. The sequence continues at coordinate 27,266 of CAUYLG010037785.1, forward strand.
AACCTGGCCTGTAATCATCAAGAATCCTGCCAAGTTGGTTTATCCAGAATTCCCTCTCCCCTGACGTTTCCCTTTAATAATTTTTCTTCCACTGACCCCTACCCTGCTTCTCATCTATAAATTCCTACTTGTCCTTACTGTATTTGGAGTTGAGCCCAATCTGTCTCCTCTACTCCAAAAGCCCCATTGCAGTAACTCTTTTTGAATACAATCTTTCTTACTATCTTCAACAAGTGCTATGAAAACATTTTTCTTTCATAAAACATAACTAGCACAATGATCTCCAAGTTCAGATCCCTGGACTATTCTCGCAGTAACCATCTACTTTAGTCTATGACCAAGCAATAAACACTTTGGAGCAGCAGTGAGAAAAAACATTAGAAAAAAATAACAAAAGATGACCTAAAGAGGGAAAAAAAAGGGATGGTCCCCAAGGGTCAAATGAAGCATTTGATAGGGAAATAGCATTTGTCTAGTAATCAGAAGAGTACTGATGGCTTCTCACCTCTGTCACCTACTGCCTATGTGATTTAAAGTAAAACACTAAATATCTGCAAACATCCACTAGTTATTTTACAATAAGATTTCTACATCATTGGATTATTATTTTAGAGACTAATTCTGTCAACTTTATATATAAAATATGGATGTTTAATATTATTATGTTCATTCTTTTTTTTACATAGCCAAAAGAGACAACTATTTTTATGTATTGTTTGTGAGCAATCCACTTTCTGGAATTCCAGAGCACTAGAAGAGGCTCCATTTGATTTATATTCATTTCAAAAATTCACCCTAACTATGCTCACCAGAAGTGTAAATCAGCATTCATAAATGCGCAGTTTGCCCTTTCCAATTCCTTGTTCATTTAAATGTTATATAGATTTTTAGAATCTTTTATTCTTATAACTTTACTCAGTGAAAAATTCATGATTTACATTTTGGCACATATCACTTATGTCCTCAAAACTGCCATTAAAAAAATCATGAGTCATTTAATATATCTGCGTACCTCAGAAAACTAGGTTCAAAGAATCACCTTAGTACATGGTTTTACTTCTTGACTGAAGAGCACATGAAATATCTAAATACTCTGCCCAGAATACGCCTTCAGTAACATTTGAAGAATGGGGAAACTCTCCATCTCTAGAGGTCTCCCTTTGGTATGCTACAAAAGGCTTCAAAAACCACCTTGTAAACTCTAGTTTTAAAGTTGAACAACTTGAACTCTCGCAAAGTTAAACAATTTTTCCGAGGTCTCTTATTCCTTTAAGTCGTTAGAATAAAGTACAAAATAAAATACATATGATGCGGTTCCTAAACTCCCAAGGACCACTTTTACTCAACCCAATCCCTCTATTCATTTAAAATAAATAAATGACTCCTGGGAGTAATATTAGATACAAAAAAAAAAAACCTTTCAACTGCTTTAACTGTTTTAAACAAGGATTTAAGGGTAAAACTAAGGATATGTGTAACCATCCAATGGCTTCTTCTTTCCTGCTGCCCAGATAGAGCTGACATGTCAAGGTAGAGGGATCGCAATGGAGAAATAGTTTAATTCACACAGAGCCAGCTGAATGGGAGACTAGAGTTTTATCATGACACAAATCAATCTTTCCAAGAATTCAGGGGCTAAGGTTTTTCAAAGGTAGTCTCAGGGAAGAGGTGTGGTTGGCTGCTGATTGGTTGGGTGCTGCAATCATAGGGGTATTGGAAGTGCTCCTCCTGCAGGCTGAATAGCTTCTGGGTGGAGCCACAGGAGCAGTGGGTGGGTCCAAGTGAAACCATCAGTGGTGGATCTGGTCAAGCAGTAGGTGTCTGACATGTAAAAAACCTGCAAAGATATCTCAAAAGGCAAATCTTAGGTTCTACAATAGTGATGTTATTTGCAATAGCAATTGGAGAAGACAGATGCCTGTCTTAACACCTCTGGAATAATGGCAGACAACTGTTTTCATGTCTGAGCCTTAGTAGGGTTCAGGCTTCCCTCCTCTTGGTCTGGTGGCTTCTCATTAGCTTTACAAAGACCGTTGAGTTTTGGGTGTTATCATTTAAATTGTAAACTAAATGTCTCCCAATACTACTCCAGGAATAATCAAAGGCAGTTGGAGGGCTAAAGGCATGATGGGGATTGGCTAGATTTTCTTACTGATATAATTTTGCGAAGGCAGTTTCATATCAATGAACAAAAAAAGAGTAGATGAAAGGTTATGTCCTAGAGAAGTGGCCTCTGCTTTGACTAGGGAAGGGTTTATTAAACCCTGTGAAGGGAATCTAAGCACTATTTGAGGGACACCTAGAAACCAACTTTGATCTAAAAATCTTTAAAATTTTTATCTATACATTATTACCAAACTCCTATCAACTCCTTCGAAATGTGTCTAACTTAGAGGGACTATTTCTCTGAGAATCTAAGCATACAATAATCTATTTTTGTGTATTAATTAACTGTACAGATGTTTAAATTCTCAATAATTGAATTAGCTAGCTGGACATCATGGTTTAATTTTGTCTTTAAGATACTAGAGATGAAGATCGTACGCATCTGACACATGAAATTCCTTCCCTGCTAGGATTTCCCAGATTTTCCTTTTTTTTTTTTTTCCTTCTGGGAAAGAAAGAAAGAAGAAAGGAGGGAGGAAGGAAGGAAGGAAGGGAGAGAGGGAGGGAGGGAGGGAGGGAGGGAAAAGAGAAGAAAAGGGACACTTTCAATGTAAAACTCTATTTCTAAAAAGAAAGGAAAACATTTATTTAGGAATGAGTTAAACAGGTGTACCAGGAAATGAGGCTAAAGACTTGGAAAAAGGTTTTCCATTTGTATGTTATACGCTGACATTTAAAAAGTTACCCATGATGTCTAATTCTTATTACAGATAATAGTTTTGTTTATTATTTCAACCTCAAAGATGAGAAAGTTGAAGTTAACAGAGTTAGAATACATGGCAAACTATAATAACATAGGCTGAATTGCACCCAAGACTATCTACTCCCCAGCCAGCTTTGTTAATCACAACTGTCTGAGGATGTCCGTGAAAAGAGCCGAACTCTGTAAAATATTTGAAGAGATTTATACTGAACCAAATATGAGTGACCTTGGCCATGATACAGCCCTGAGGTCCTGAGAAAATATGCTCAAGGTGGTCAGGGTACAACTTGGTTTCATACATTTTAGGGAGACATGAAGCTTCAATCAAATACATTTAAGAAATACATTGGTTTGGTTCAGAAAGGCAGGGCAAGTTGAAGTGGGAGGTGGTTCTAGGTTCTAGGTATATTTTTAAATTTTCTAGTTGATGATTGATGAGTTTATCTAAATGCCTGGAATCAGTAGAAAGGAAAGGTCTGGGTTAAGAAGATTGTGGAGCCCAAAGTTCTTACTGTGCAGAGGCTGTCTTCAGGGAACAGGCTTCAGATAAAATAGATTGTAAATGCTTCTTATCAGACTTAAGGTCTGTGTTGCTGTTAATGCCAGAGTGGTATAAGGAGGCATGCCTGACCCCCACTTCCTATCATTGTTCCCAGACTGAACTGAGGATCAGCCTGCTTATTCTCATGGCCCGACAACAAGATGCAGATGAAATGGGAAAAAGAGAGTTTACTTGTGTAACCGGGTACAGGGAGAAGGACAGGAAAATCTTGCAAGACCAACTCAAAATTACAAAGTTTTCCAGAGCTTATCTACCTTCTAAGTTACATGTCTACATGTAAGTGTGCATTCATCTAAAGACATAAGTGATTAACGTCTAATCTCTAACTAAGATCTGAGTCCTGAAGACCTTCCTCTGGAGTGTCAGTAAATTTACTTAACCTAGATGTGTCCAGATGCCTGGGTGAGGAGGTTTGAAGAGTTCCTTTAGACCCCAACAAAACTTCTTTGTGGAGATCTGGAGAGCTCCTCAAGAACCCCAATAAAACTTGTTTAGTCCTAAATGGATCCTGTTAAGATTTTTTTCATTATCTTGTCAGGCTTCAAGGCCCAGAAAAGGCCTAAGCAAAACTCTTGGTGGGCTTTTGTTACATTCCAGCCTTTGTAGAAGGGCATTGGCTTTATCAGTTTTTAATATTTAACTTAACCACTCAGTCAGTGCTGAAAGAGTTGTCATGGAGACCTGCCTATTCAGCTGTTAGTGAGACCTGGCTTGCCACATCAAGGCCTGAGCCAGTCTTTGAGGTTACATTTTAAGAGTGCCCTGGCTGAGGAGGAAGTCCGTTCATATGTTTGGGGTGGTTTAGAATGTTATTTTTGGTTTACAAAGGTAAGCGGGAATTCTTTTTACTCCCTAGTAACAGTGATATTATTACTATAATCAGCCCTAGAGAAAGAATGAACATATTTGTTTTACTAAATATTTAAGAAAGCCAAATTATCATTTGGTAAAGTAGGAAAATGGTATTCTGTGCCTCTATTGGGATTAAGTAGTGATAGCTTTTTGACCTACAAAGGCAGTTCAGTCTACCAAAAAGAGCCTGCAAGTGCAAATCACGACCACATGCATTTCCATGCTGTTTTCACAATTTGTACAGCCTAGTCAAATTCCTGAACTCCACTGAGCCTCAATTTGCTTTTCTATAAAATGGGAGAAATCAACACCATAGAGAGCTCTGTTACCTCCCTACTGCTGATATGAAATACTGTGACTACTGTTTCTCTATCCACCATATTTCCTTTTTTAGTATTTACACATTTCTCATTTTAAATGTTTCTGGCTCTAGAATATTTCTTACAAGCTATGTATATATTTAGTGTGAGGATATGCTTTTCTTTTTTTTATTTCCTGAGAAGTTGTCATTAAATTGCTGGTATGCTTTACAATGAATGAGATCTCAGGACTTAAAAAACACAGAATCTAAAGTCATCAAGGTGGTGACTACACACTATAGCTAAAGGGTCTTAATAGGAAAAGTCAACTCATACCAAAAAAGAGGTTTTCTTTTTTATTATTCATGTCCACAATATTTTGATTATCCCTTATAGGGTCAAATGATTTAATTTGCAAAGAATTTTTAGTAAATAACAAGTCTTCATCCCTATAATTAATATAAAAAAAACTTACTGTCTTCTATTTTAAAAATAAACCAACAGATTTAGAAAGGTTCATGGTTATAGAATCATTAAGTCTGTCCTTCCATTTCTTCCAGGCACCCATTGCTCTCACTCTTCTTCTATAGATAAGGGCTTAGAAACCAGAAGGTATATTGAGAAAGCCATTGAAATAATTTAAGTTAAAAATAAAAGGAACCTGAAACATTTGGCAGCCATGAGACTGCGGAAGAGAGGAGAGATAAGAATGTTTAGAGTAGAATCAACAGAATTTTGTAGCAGAATTCAGGTAACCCATGAGGGAAACAGAACTCTAGACTGAAGAAATAAAGATTTTCTTACTTATCTAGATGCTACTTGTTCATCATGTAACTTAAATGTCAGCCTACCTTTTAGCAATTGTCAGCCACCTACTGACAGGGAAGCAGGGAAGAGAAGTTCTGGAAAGGGAAGGGGGTAGTCCCTTTAAATAATACAGAAACAGGAAAGGAAGTGCTGGGAAGGGAAGGGCGTGGTCCCTGGCGAGGGCTCCTCCCCTGGCTTGTGCCCACAGACCTACTCAAGGACAGGAACACCTTCCTTTGCACCCAAATGTTACATTTCCCAAGACCCCCCTGGCCTGCCATGCCCACATCCTGTGCCTATAAAAACCCCAAGACCCTAGCAGGCAGACACACAAATGGCTAGACATCAAGAGAAACACATGGGTGGATGAAGACACAAGCAGCTGGACTTCAAGAGGAGCACGTGACTAAAGAGCACAGGACAGATGCCGGCATGCTGGCAGACCATCAACTGGGGACCAAGGCAGAGTTTGGCCTGGGGAGTTGGAGAAGAGCCAGGAGCTGAGCAGCCTGACTCCAGGGGAAAACCATCTCTCTTCTACCCCATCTGCTGAAAGCTACTTCAACACAATAAAACCTTGCACTCATTCTCCAAGGCCATGTGTGATCCGAATCTTATGATATACCAGGGCAAGAACCCCAGATAGAGAAAGATCTCTGTCCTTGCGACAAGGCAGGGGTCTAATTGGGCTGACTAACACAAGCCATCTACGTGACTAAACTAAAAGAGCACCCTATAACACACAACCACTGGGGCTTCAGCTGTAAACATTCACCCCTGCCATGGTGTCCAAACACCATAGACGCTGCCCTGGTGTCCAAGCCCCACAGCCTGCCCATCTGTATGCTCCCTTAGAGGTTTGAGCAGTAGGGCACCGAAGAAGAAGCAAGCCACATCCTCATCACATGCCATGTGAGGGGGACAAGGGAACTTTTCCTGTTTCACTACTTGCAGTCAGCAGTTATATCCTGTGGAAATGTCCATAGCAGAGTCTCAGCCACTGAGTAAATATTTGGCAACTACCTAAAATGACTAATTTATTCATTTATTGGAAAATATGAACAGACCATTTAACTCAACGGGAACTTGAAAAAAAAAAAAAACCAAATGTCATGTTAGAGAAGTTCTAGGATGACTGAGCAACGTATTTCAGCCTCATGGAAAGAAAAGGAATACAGAAAATCAGTAAGATAATCAAATAAAAATATTCATTAATGTAGGCAGAGATTTCTAACATAATACAGCATCTATTTGATAATAAGAGATGGCTATGTAGAAAGAGAAAACAAATTAGAAAAGGTTTTTGACATTTGTAAAAAGAAAACAAAATTTTAGGATCTTACACATTTGTTATGCCAGGGGGAAAAGTTAAGCCCTGGAAATTTACTCATGTAACACTGCGGTTTTTCTTCTCTGGTGCATGACCACAGCTCACTTACTTTTGTGTTGAGATGTTATCCATTAATTCGATTCCCTGTTCCTTATTCAAACCTAGGCTAAACGACATTGAGATAGAGAACCTTGTGATTGTTATCTCTTTACAATAGATATGCCAGGCAACCCCTTAGAGTGTAATCAATAGTAGCCAACCAAATCTTGTTATCTATATGTTAGCCTTTGTATGGAAAATGTAATTCTGTTTGGCACCTCTGTTTTGACTATATAAACAATCATTTTTCCCCATGCAGGGAGCACTTCTCTTGTGCAGGTCTCCTCCTCTAATGGCCACCCTCACATTTGGCACTTGAATAAACTCTTAACTGGAACTTGAGCCTTTTGATAATTTTAGGTTAACATGTTATAAAAATTAAAAAGTCTGTTTAGATTCTGCACTCCTGGTAATAATGGGAGCAAAGCATTTTGGACCATAATTCCTGGAGGAAATGAAAATTAAAAAAAAAAAATTAAAGAATTTGCTTTTACATTCTGGAAAAAGTTGAAAGACAGAGATAAGTGGCTAGGCCAACTTCCAGGGAAGCACAGGAACTCAGAGGTGAATGAAGCACTTACACACAAAGCATATTTTGCCCTGTAGGCATTTGCTTAAGTTGCAAACTTGTAGCATTTTGGTTCCAATAGACTCACAGACTGAGTGGTAAGAAATCCAGGCTCAGGTCTGCTCAAGGTAAGCATATAAAATAAGACACCCCCACATTCTCACCTGAATGAGAGCCTATGATCCCACTGTCAAGATAATGCAGTATCAATAAGTATGCATATCAAAGGAATGAAAGAACCCTGGGAAATATTCCTGATACATTTTATTAATGGGCTAACTACATAACTTTGCAGCTTGGGTTTGCATTAACTTATTTTTCAAGGAAAATGATGGGTAAATAAAAACTAATAAAACAGCTAACATGGAAAGAAGGCACACCATAAGTGAGAACTTGGAAAAAAGACCAAGATAGACGTCAGATATTGGAGTGTTCAAACATAAATTATGACATAATTCTTGCCATTAAAAATAATACAAGATAAATGTAAAAATATCAAAAAGAATCAGAAAAATAGAAAAGGAACTATCAGATTCAATAAAGAAAACGAAATACCTAGAAAAAACAAAAATGTAATCAAGACAATTATAAGCTAATAGATAGCATTAGCTACTCTATTTCTGTAGTTAATATTGATATTGAAAACATGTTCATTTACATTGGGGGCATTTGGTTATACCAATTTATGAAGTGTCTTTTCAAGTTTTCCATTCAGTAGTTTTTTTCTTAACTTTTCATTGATTTAGAAAGTTTCTAAAAATATATTCTGTATGAGCTCTTGGATAGATAGATAAATAATAGATAACAGAAAGAATTATTTATACATACATATAAAATAATGTTATATATACACACACGTATATATATTTTCTCCAAGACTTCCTCCAAGTCTACAGATTGCCTATTCTCCAGCTTAATGGTTCTTTTTAAAATATCTTAATTTTAATAAAATATAATCTATTAATTTTTTAAAGGGTGAATGGATTGTGTTCTAAGAAAACTTTTCTGAATACAAAATCAAAATGTTTTTTGTTTTCTTCTAGAAGTTGTATTGCTTTACAATATATATTTTAGAGCCTATCAATAATTAATTTTTGTACATGGTGTGAGGTAGGAATCAATTTTTTTTTTCAATTTTGATTCTAATTTACTCAGTACTATTTATTAGAAGTACCATTCAAACCCCAGTGCATTGCAGCGACACCTTTGTTCCATATAAGACGGTCATAAATGTATTCATTGATTTCTAACTCTCTCTTCTGTTCCACTAGTCTGCTCATCTAGACTTGTACCAAAACCACATTATCTTAATTATTGTTAAATTAACAAGAAATCTTGATATCTGGCAGTGCAAGTTCTCTAACTTTGTTAATTGATAGAAAAATCTAAAGTTTCAAATTATTTAATAAACCTGAAAGAAGACAAAAAAGTAAAGTAAAATATTATATCTATATTATCTCTATCTATCATCTACCTGTCTATTATCTATCTATATTTTTATCTAGAGAGAATGGAGGAGAATAGGATGAATAAAATAAAATAATAGATTTAAACCCTCTGCCACAAAATTTTCATTCCATCAGCAATTAGAAATTGGTAATAAGGACAGATAGTCATACTTGATAAAAAAATGAAATCCACCTCAATGTTGTTTATAAGAGTAAGTCAAAAGCAATGCAATCATATTGAGAGAAAATTGTTGGAATCACCATGTCATTAAAAAATGAACAAAAAGAAAGCTGGTATTACATCAACATCAGACAAATAAAAATAATAACATTTACTTTATGATAATAAAAGTGTTCTCACTAGGGAGAAACATCAAAGCCAAATATTTGATTTTTAAAAAGTTAATAAAATTAATGAACACCTGAAGACACAGAACACAAAATTCATCAGTAGTCAAAATATATCCCATACTGGTCCCACAGACATCCCTTTTAACCTGAAATGGATTTGTCAGTGAATTTCTTCAAGCATTCAAGAAAGAAATTATAATGTTAAATATTCTAGGAAATAGAAAAAAAAATAGACTCCCTACTTTTATAAGATATATATAACCTTAATGCAAACTCTGACAAGAACAGTATCATTAAGAAAAGTATGGGTTAATTTCACTCATTAAGACATCTAGTTACAAAAATCCTAAACATCATATGAGCAAACTAAATCAAGAAACATATAAAAACGATAATATGACATGACAGTTAATTTTTTTTCATGGACACAAGGTTGATTTGACTTAACATTTGACACTTAATAATTTGAGTAAAGGAAAAATGTAAGAAAACAAAGCAAGAAAAATATTTCTATATGGTTTCAGTATGAAAACTATAGACAAGGAATGTTAGGACAAAACACTGTTAATCTTACTAAAAGGGATGTGGTCAGGCGTGGTGGCTCAAACCTGTAATCCCTATATTTTGGGAGGCCAAGGTGGGTGGATCATTGAGGTCAGGAGTTCGAGACCAGCCTGATCAACATGGCGAAACCCTGTCTCTACTAAAAATACAAAAAAAAAAAAAAAAAAAAAAAAAAGATAGCCAGGCTAGTTACTTGGGAGGCTGAGGCAGGAGAATCACTTGAATCCAAGAGACAGAGGTTGCAGAGAGCCAAGATTGCACCATTGCACTCCAGCCTGGGCAACAGAGCGAGACTCTATCTTGATAGATAAATAACTATTAAAAAATAAAAGAGATGGCACATAAAATTTGTGGCATTATACTCCATGGATAAAGAAATGCTGTCCATTAAAGAGCAAAGTTAAGATTTCCAACTTTCAATACATTTTTACACCCTTATAGTAGAGGATGTTGCCAACTGAGAAAGTCAAGAAAATATCTAAAAGGCATAAGGGATAGAAATGAGGAAATTATTCTTAGCAGATGGTATGCTTGTGTGAGTAGTAAATCCAAAAGAACATAGAAGTATATTTTTAGAATTTATAATAAAGTTCAACAAGTTAGCTCAACACAAAATCTATATATAAAAATCAATTGCCCTTCTATATACCATCCACAAAGGTTTAGAAAACAACATTTAAAAATATAATTTAAAATTGCATCAAAAATCTGAATTATCCAGGAATAAATTTAACAATTATTTTCAAGAATTCTGAAGAGATTATTATAAAATATTATTGGAAATTATTAAAGGAAATACCAATACATGAGGATATTTTCTTTCTCACTGGATTAAAAAACTCAGAATTACAAAGACATCTATTCTTCAGGAAATAATCATGAATTTATAAATATACTAATCAAATTCACCTTCAATTTTTTATTTGTTTTCTGTTTTTCTTTTCCCCAATTGGAACAAGGAAATGGAATACCCAAGTATAGTCAAGATAGTCTTGAAAAGGAAGAGTAAGAAAACTAGCTAAACCAAGTATCAAGATCTATTACATAAACACACTCATTAAGATGACATGGTACCTGTGCAAGAACAAATACAGAGGTCAGAAAAGGGATTCTAAAAACAAGCCCAAATGTAATGGAGAGTTGACATATGACAAGATTGCTCTGCAGCTCAGTTAAGAAAAAAAATTTTTTTTTCAATAAATTGCCCTGGGAAAATTTACTATATATATCAAAATTAATTTGAAATCTTACAACACATAAGACCAAGGTCAGGTAGATTCAACACTTTACTGTAAACCTAGAAAACATAATGCTTTTACAAGATGATGATAGAATATCTTTATGATGTCACAATAGGGAAATACTTCTAAAACAAAACACAAAAGTACTAACTACAAAGAAAAATGTTGATTAATTTGACTACCTTAAAATTGAAAACTTTATTAAAAGATTTTATGAAGATAGAGACAAGCCAAAAACTGAGAAAAAATAGTTTGCAGTATATGTATAAACAAAATATTTGTATTAATATAATATAAAGAACTACTATAAGTCAGTACGAAAAAGGTAAATACTGTATTAGAAAAATGGACAAACAGACTTAATCAGGCACTCTCCAAAGAGGAAATATGAAGGAGATTGAATACTATCATGATTACATGCCCATTAGATTTGGAAAAATTTGAACTCTGATAGTATCAAATGGTGTGGGGGTGTGGAGCCCTGGGTGCTGTCATGAACCATGGGTGGGAATGTAAAGTTGTTCAACTCTTATGGAACTCTGCTGAAACTCTTATGGAATTCTGTTTATCATTATCTAGTAAGTATAAAGCTACTATACCTTATAACCCAACAATCGGGTCATAAAATAACAAGCATATGTATATTAGATTAAATGTAGAAGAACTGATTACAACAGCTCCAAAATGTGTATAATCTAAATGTCCACCATTAGCAAATACATAAATTGTGAAATACTCATATAATGTTACACTGTATAGCAATAAACATTATAGAAAAATAGTCACTTGCAAAAGCATGGATGAAGCTCATAAACAGCAAAGTATACAAATTGTAAGGTTCCGTATATTAAAACTGAAAATACAAAAAAGACTAAGCTTTAATTTCTAGGAATACATATGTAGATAATAATATTATAAGGAAAAATAAAATCATTACCATACAACTCATAACAATGATCTCTAAGGGAGAATAATGAGATTATAATTAGTGATTGGTATATGGTACAATTCTCTGAATTAGAAATACTTTGTCAACCTGGATAATGTATATGTAAGTGTTCCTTTATGATAATTAATTAAATTATAATACTATGATCTGGCTGTATGCATTACTATTTCACACTAAAAGAAGAGAGAAAAGTACATTAACATAATAAACATACAATGTCAAACATTGGTGAAAAAGATTTTAAAATTCTCGAAAAATAGAAATATAGGGAAAAATGGAAGTAAGGAAATTCCAGGTTAAATAACAAAAGATGCAATAGCATTCTAATAGAAATTGTAGAATAAGAACAAAATAAATATTAATCATAGTAATACAAAGATTGGAAGTAAGAATTTTCTCAAGGTGAAGCTTTCTGAGACTTCAGATTGAAGACCTCCTTGTGTTCAAGTAGGGCTTTTTCTTTTTTTTTCCTAATGCAGCTGAAATGTCTATATTTCAAATATAAAGAGAAAATCAGCCAGGCGTGGTGGCTCACACTTGTAATCCTAGAATTCTGGGAAGCCTAAGGTGGTTCACTTGAAGTCAGGAGTTCGAGACCAGCCTGGCCAACATGGTGAAACCCCATCTCCACTAAAAATACAAAAATTAGTCAGGCACGTTAGGCGGGTCCCTCTAATCCCAGCGACCCTGGAGACTGAGGCAGGAGAATCGCTTGAACCCAGAAGCGGTGGTTGCAGTGAGCCAGATCGCCTCACTGTACTCCAGTCTGGGCAACTGAGGCAACAGTCTTGCCTGAGTAAGTAAGTTAATAAGTAAGTAAGTAAATAAATAAATAAATAGAAAATAAGAAAAAAGCTTTAAGGCAGAAAAAGAAATGTATCTAAACATAAATTATATACTGATAGCGATTAGAGTTATCTTCAGTAAGGAATGCTGGGAGAAAATGGAAAAATGTTTTCAAATTCCAGAGAAAGGAGTTTTGACACTATTTTTGAATAAACTAACATTTATATTGTACAGAAACTGTTTTAAGTGCATTACATGTAATATTCCATTTTTCCTCATGCAAGTAAATTATATTTTTATGCCTATATTACAGATGAAGAAAATGAGGCAAAGAGTGTTAAGTAACTTCTGTGAAATCATAGTTAGAAGAACAGTGGGATTCAGGATTACACAGACTAATTTGAGTGTGTGTGATTTTAACCCCTATACACCTTTCCTCTCTAGAAAAAATATACCTGACCAAATTATTATTTACTTAAGCCCAGGGTCGGGGGCAGGGAAATATTTGGGGCAAACAAGGTCTCAGAAATTTTACTATTTTAAATAATAATTTTAAATCATCTTTGAAGAACAGAAAAATTTACTTAAAAATGTAATCTGACAATTATGTTACTAATCTTCCCCAGAAAGGGAAGATATCAGTTGGAAAACGTTCCAATATATTTTCCAGTGCATTCTGCCTCACTATAGAAACTTCTTGAATGTCATGGCACCAGTGGAGCAAAAACCCAACCCAGCATATTCCCCAGTGTATACTCTCTCTCCGCCTATGTCTGAAAAGCCAAAGGCATTGGAGAATTTCACTTGTAATTGCATATTGTTTCTGTCACAAATTCATGAACATGACCTCAAATGTGCATGCAAAACTGCTAGGCAAACATCTTCTGCTTCTTTCTTTTACATGCATCCTCACTTTCCACAATAATGATTATATACTTTCTCCACTCACCTCAAATACTCCACTTCTCAGTCCTAACCCTCACTCCATGCAGATGCCTGGCCTGCTACTTAAGAGAAAATTAAATAAGAAGACTTCAGTCTTCCTCTGAGGACCACACTGACCAGTGTCTGTCTCCATTCCCTCCTGTTGCAAAAGGTAAACTGCCTCTTCCTTGTATTCAATCCTGATTCTTCTACCCATTGCTAGAAACCTATTCTCACATAACTTAAATTGCATGCCTTTCTGTCTAGTATAGTCAATAGCATCCTTTCGCTTTAATTTCTCATTGAATAAAATCACGATCCAGCAGCTTTTTCCAGATACAATCTTCTCTTCTTTCAGATGAACCGATATAAAAAAGGTTTATACTCACTGTTTTTGTTATCCCTCTTTCACTGAGTTATCAGACAAACCAGCTATCTGTTCCATTATGTCTCTAAAGCAGTGCTTTCTACAGTAGCCATGTCACTAAGTCCAGTGGATATTGTATAGTCTCCTTCCATTTCACCTCCCACTAACTTTCAAAACTATTTGACTACGTTTTTCATTGAAGCGTTGTCTTCTTTTCTCATTACTGGATCCTCTGTTTCTTCATTTTCTTCCTAATTTCCTGACAACTTCTCAGTTTTATTTCATAAGACACCTCCTCTTCATCTTGACCATTGGAAGTTGAAGTTCTTCAAGGTTATAGATTAGGGCCACTTTTCCTCTGATTCTTTACTGTCCCATGCTATCCAATATTAGCCCACAGTGCCAATTACCAATATAAGCAAAATCGTCAAATCTCCAACCCAAACTGTTCCCTGAGCTCCAGGAAGACCTGACATTTCCATGTAGATGTCCCAAGTTCACATCGAACTAGGTACATGTATTCACACTAAAATTGTGATCTTCACCCTCTCCTGTAATCCCATGACAACTAGGATGAAACAACATAGGCCAAATATTCAGAATCATTTTAATACTTTCATTTCCTATCATGTTTTATCACAAAGTCCTATTGATGTGACATCCTGAACCTTTACAAGCTGCCATTGTTTCTTCTGAGGACTACTAAAATACTCCCTCAGTGGTTGACCCACAATGTTCAGGCATGGCCTCCAGTCCATTTTCCATGCTGCTTTCTGCAGGATCTTTTAAACAATTTATTACAACCATCTTCTTTCAATTTAAAAATCTTCAGTGGAGTTCTTTATTTCTTTACAATGTGCTGCATGATCTATTACCTACTAACATCTCAAAACTTACGTTGTACCTGCAGCCCTGAAATTTTGCAATTATTTCATTGCCACTGAACACTTGAGTAATCCACCCTCTCTCACACCTAATCTTTTCATCTGTGTACGTATATTGTGAATGTGTTTGTGTGTGTATATATGTATATACGTATATTTACACATATATCTAGCTATATGTTTGTGCAGACATATATGTATATATATTTTTCTTAGCTTTCTATTTTAAAATTATTAAATTGTTCAAGCATAGGGAAAACTACAAAAATAAAATGTGATGTCAGTGGTACCCACCACCCATATATAATCAATGTCCAAATTGCTTAATGTCACTCTTAAGAAAATAAAATGTTACTAATACAGTTATCATTCTCTTTGTACTTCTTTCCAATTCCATTTTTCTTTTTCTATGCCAAGAGGCATTGACTGTCCTGAAATTTGTGGTATCCTTTCCACCCAAGTCCATATATATTTACTTTCACCAATCAACTGATTAAAAGAGCAATATAATGCATTACTTCAGGCATTTTCTACTGTTACGTATAAGTAATCTTATTATAATTCTGTGAGAAGTTTTTACTTAATGTTATTATTTTGATACACATAAATGTCAATATATGGTAAAAATAATGTATTCATGTATTCATTAATACTGGAATTTTTATCATTTCACTATTAATGAATATTTATTTTTTTATACTCTCAACAATGCCATAGTAATATCCTCGCATTTCTTCATATGCATATATGTAACAGTTTCTCCAGAGTATATATTAGAAATTTATGGATATAAGTTATTCACAACTTCAATATTACTAAATATTATCCAATCAGTTTCCAACATAGCAGTATGCAAGTATACTCAGAGTAGTAATATATGACTTTCTACCTCCTTATGTCTGTGATATTGCTGACCCTGAAATGGGTATCTCACATTTTAAATTATAGTACCTGATTACTAAATATTGAGTATCTTTTCATATGAGCATTAATCATTTTCTCTTCTTAAATTGGCTTTAGATGTCATTTGTTCATTTTTTTTCTTTTGGTAAGTTTATCTTATTGACCTGTAAGTACTCTATAAGCTTTCTTTTTACTAATACCAGGTGGTTACGTATGTTGCAGATATCATCTTCCAAAATGTAGCCTATTTCAAAAGTTTATGTATTTTAACATATACAAGTGTTTTAAATTAAATGCCAATATATCAATATTTTCCATTTCTATTTTTGTGTTTTTTCTTGTTCAAGAAACCTTTTCTTACTTTGACAGTTTCCTGTATTTTACTGTGCAGATTCTAAAGATTTATTTTTCTTATTTAGAATACTGACCCTTGTGGAATTTATGTGTAGGGTGAGAAGGGAATCGATTCTCATAATGTTCTAAATCAAATTATCAAATATCTGAAAGCAATGTATTAAACAGAGGAGAGAATGGCAAAGAGGCCCATGGGTCAGCTGACTATTTTTGTAAATAAAGTTTTCCTGGAACACAGCTCTCCTCATTTGTTTCTACATTGGCTGTTTTTGTGTTACATCAACAGAGCTAGGTGGCTGTGACAGAGACACTGTGATCCTCAATGTGTGAATTATTTACTATCTGTCCCATTAAGAAAATATTTGCCAACCAGTCAATCATTTCTTCACTGTTTTATGAAACAGTGATTTGTTATACACCAAGTTTCCATAAAGGGTTTGTTTCTGGCCTCTCTATTCTGTTCTGTTTGCCCATAAAGCCACTTTGTCAATATCACATGGTTCCAATGACTACAGCTTTATAACATATTTGGACCTCCCACTTTATTCTGCTCTAAAAAGTTCCTATTTTCAGAAATTCACTCATCTGTCAGAATTTAAAATCACTCCATTGAGCTCTGAAAAAAACACACTTACATGTTTATTTGCATTTGAGAAAATGTGACATCTTTAAGGTGTTGAGTCTTTCATCCGTGAAACGACATGTCTGTCTATTAATATAGGTATTTTTTTATGTACTTTGTAAAATTTCAAAGTTTTCTCTATAATAGCTCTCCACATCTTTGGCAGATTGATTCTTAGATAAGTTTCCATTCTCTTCTTTATATCTCTTCTCATATTTTCTTTTTTCCTTTCGATGCCGCTGTGGATAATTTCCTCAGATCCATCTTTCAGCTCAGTAAATCACTCTTCAAATGTGCTTAATCTGCTATTTAACATTCATTGAGTTTTTTATATCAAAAGCTGTAATTTTGTTTCTAGAAGTTTTATTCGATTCCTTTTAAAATATGCCTGTTCTTAGAATTTCCATTTTTTCTAATCCTTATTTTATCCATATAATCCTCTCAACATATTTACTTTATTGTGCTATCAGCCTGCTGTAGTCACTCAAATCATGGGTATTTCAATTTTTTTCTCATTTATAATGCCACTCTACCTAGGGAAATTTAATACACTCTTCATTGTGACAAAGTTCCTCTAAAATGGTTTTTAATTTCTTAACTGCCATATGTATGCATGTGTGTCCGTGTATGTACTTTTTGGGTTGTTGTTTATGTTATTGTTTAAAACCATCCTATGGTAATTTCTCACCTTGAGAATTCCAGCAGCATGTTGGTGTTTAATTTAGGACTCCACACCAGTATCTCTCACACGAGTCATCTAGATTCCCAGGAACAGAATCAAGCTTCTTTCTCACTTTGTCCATTTTGATTCTGCCTCCCTGAAAGGTTCTCAGGACCATCTCTGTGCCTTTCAAAGGCCCAAAGAGTACATTGTTTTCCAGCTTTCAGGAGTCAAAACTCTAGACTCAGCCCACTCCTGACACTTCCTCAGGGCTTTGCTTCGTCACCTGCAAGCAGGCTTTAACACCCTACTTTATTTCTGCTGCAAAGGGATTCCTTCTCTTTCTTTCATCATTGACAATATTTATTTTGTTGTTGTTGTGCTATCTTGCCCAATATTGTATAGGTACTTGCAACAGTACCTATACAATCACATTAATTTTGGCACTGTGAGCTGAAATCAACACTGCCAGTTAAGTGGGACTTGTCCTCCAAACTTCAGCTTTCTCAAGAAAGGATCTCCAGGCCCCCACGTTCCCAGCGTTAGTCATGTTTGGTGATGTGTTCTTATTGCACTGTTGGCATTTATCAAACATGAACCTTCGTCTTAAAGCTGGGTCACCATCCCAGACATATCTTTCTTCCTTCAAGGTAAGTTTATTTCAGAATCTTCCCTGGCTTTCCTTACTACTGGAACTTGGTTTGTCTGGGTTCTTTTTCCATAGCAATTATCTTCCTTAACCTTGGGTTTTGGAATCCAAGGATATGACAACTCAGCTTTTGTAAGTTGATACAGATCTTCCAACATGAAATTTGCTGCGTAACAAGAGCCAAAGTAGTTTCTGCCAAGCTTGCTAAAGGAAAATAAAATTTAACAACAAAAATGGCATTTTCAAATTCTACATTTGAAACACATAGGAGAACACAAAAATGATTGTTTTCCAGAATAAAGATATGCACGAAAGTGATTTCTATTCCTATCCCTAGATACTAGAAAAGTGGGCATAAATTTTACATAATTTTTTTTTTTGAGATGGAGTTTTGCTCTTGTCGTCCAGGCTGGAGAGCAATGGCACAATCTCGGCTCACTGCAACCTCCACCTCCTAGGTTCAAGAGATGCTCCTGCCCTAGCCTCCCAAGTAGCTGGGATTACAGGCAAGTGCCACCATGCCCAGCTAACTTTTGTATTTTTAGTAGAGACAGGGTTTCACCATGTTGGCCAGGCTGGTCTCGAACTCCTGACCTCAAGCAATCCACCTGTCTTGGCCTCCAAAAGTGCTGGGATTACAGGTGTGAGCCACTGTGCCTGGCCAAATTTACATAATTCTTACCAACAAGGTAGCCTATTTAAAGAAACATCTTGCTAAATAAATACAAGAAAAAAACAGAAACAGAAATTAACATGTAATAGAAACCTTGTGCCACAACCACAATTCTAAAGTGAGAATTTTAACACAGTTATCTCAGAAATTGATATATGACATAGAAGAATATCATAAATGTAGAAAAAAGTTGGATAAAAGTTCTGTGAGACATATATTTTGTATTTAAGGGCCTCTTAAATTAAGTATGTTCAGATACTCAAGAAATATTTAAATACAAAAATATATAATACTGTAAGTGATACACAAAGCTCATAAAATCACACAAAAATAATGCAAATAGAAAAATTATGTGAAAACAATAAAATAACAAGACAAATATCCAAAATGACTAATTTAGAAATTAAATATACATAGTATGTCTTTCAATAATTTGAATTATAGAGGAAACTAAAGCCAAAATTATAAATACATATATATATATTTATTTTATTTTATTTTATTTTATTTTCAAGATGGAGTCTTGCTCTGCTGCCCAGGCTGGAGTACAATGGCATGATCTCAGCTCACTGCAACCTCTGCCTCCTAGGTTCAAGTGATTATTCTGCCTCAGCCTCCTGAGTAACTGGATTACAGGCGCCTGCCACCATGCCCAAGCTAATTTTTTTTTGCATTTTTAGTAGAGACAGGGTTTCACCATGTTGGCCAGGCTGATCTTGAACTCCTGACCTTGTGATCTACCTGCCTCAGCCTCCCAAAGTGCTGAGATTACAGGCATGAGCCACGGCACCCAGCCAGGAATATTTTAAGTGAATGAAATTGAGAATACTTCTGTACATGTTATCTATTGTACTTAAAATTGCAGACATACACACACACACACACACACACACACCCTTTATTTACTGGAAAATACAAAGCACTAAAAAATAAATTAGCTAAGTATTCAAAATAAAAAGAAATCAAAATAAATTTTAAAACAATTAAATGATAACAATAAAATGAAACCAAGTGCTAGTTCTTAAAAAAAAAAGACAGATAAAAAGTCAAATTCTGAATTATCTGACCATACGTAATATACAATAATAGTAATATGAAAGCTAATGTGCCTATAGATAGTAGTTTTTAAAAGTCAAATACTCTATGACAATCAGTTTAAAAATAAATTGAGATTTATGTATCTATGTGTATTATATATATAGCATACATATGTATGCACACTTATGTATGTGTATATATAAAAACTATATTTTTATATAAAACTAAGATATGTATGTACATATGTATGTATATTATATATGTATTTCTAGATAAACATCAAAAATATCAATTCTTAAATATAAGTAATAAAAACTTTTTAAAATGGGGGAAAAGCTTCATCAATTAGCCAAAAAATTCCATAATATCTTTAAAAATGAAAAAGTAAAATAGTATATTAAGTGGGTTATTCAGAAGGAAAATTAGCCATTAAAGTAATTGAAAGAAAACCATTAACAAAATGTATACATTCAAGAGAAACCTCATAGGCAGGAGAGCAAGCCCAGAACTGTAGAACACTTTGATTATTGTCTTCTTTTTTCATTCCAAAAATTAGCAAAGATGATAGTGTGGTTTAAATAAAATAGAGTCAATGCCTCAATGAAGGGCTGACACTCAGCTTTGCTACTGCCATCTACTCTGGCACTAGAACCTCTCAATTGGCATTAATGACAGTATTATCAGCTTAAACTCTGACAATGAAGTAAACAATAATTAGAAACAGAATCACAGGTGGCTAGCTAACCGTATCCTGAGAGGTATCAGGAGAGGAGATTGAGAGTGATTTATGCCACAAGGGATGACATCCAAGGGAATGAGTTTCCATTTTATAAATATAAGTAGTATCTTGAGCCTATGTGCTTAAAATCACTTCTTGATGAGGTGAAAACATTTTCAGCTACCTCTGGCCAGTGATAAGCCATGTGTCAGTTATCTCCAATGCTCACCTGTTGTATTTGAGAGTACCTGAAACCTAGAAAGAACATGGGCTTGGCAAGTGTAGAAATATGTGGTCCTCCTGCCTTGGGACATAAACTATGGCAGCTGCCCACAAGTTTAAAACTTTTCTGTATTTCCTGTTATAACCAGGAACGCTGGACCCTCCTAGAGGAACCACCAGTGGGAGTTAACAACCAAAACTTGGAAAACAATAAAAACATGCTAAAGCACATTGCTGAAAAACTGAATAAGTATACAAAAATGTTCAGGGGAGGGGGAGATTGGAGGAGGAAAGCTTGGGAAGATTTATAAATATGAAATGTTCCAAAATTATAATGATGACAATTGCCAACCAAATGTACCCATAAATTTAAAACATTCTAAATGCAAATCTCTTTTTTTTCTTCTTTTTAAGGAACTTGGTTCTAAAATTCATCTAGAAAATTTCATGTGAAAGAAGGGAAAATACGTGTTTTTAAAATTGTAGATGGACCTTTTAAGTGTGAAATTCGAGGTATTAATATAAAGACCATAATGGCTCACAAAAAAGAGAACTACCTTACTCTGAAGACCAGGTGAGGAAAAGTGGATTTTCAGAGGCATCATGAGAAGGAGAGAATTGGAAACAAACAAGGGCCATATTAAAATTATGTGAAGAGATTATAAAAATAGGGCATACATATTATGCAAATGGTCTTGGGACTGGAGAAAATAGCAGAACATGAGCAATTTCTACTGGCTGAAGTGACTAAGAGACTTCTAAAGACAGGAATTTCATTTTAGTCCCTTCCATTAGCCCAAACTTCCAGAAAAACACTCAAAAACACAAAAGACATAAAGGAATCTAGAAGAATTTTTTTTAATGAGTAAAATAATTTCAGATGAGTGTGTTCACTCCTCTCCCCCCTCCCCCACCACCAGAAACATTCTAGAGATAACCAATGGACAATGCATTTCTCATTAAATTGAGTGGTACCCCAGAAGCCTATTTTTAAATAGTAAAGATTACTCTACAAAGCAAAAGGAATTCTAGGACACCGATGCTGACCCTGAGATTACAGGTCCATAAGACTGCAGTAATAAAAACAGTGAAAAACAGATGTAAAACAAACCAATAATTTGACGGGACTAAATAGAATCCAAGATCAGAGTAATTAATACGTAAGAATGTTTTCAATAATAAAGAAGCCATTCAAAGTAGGATGGGCCATTCAATAATAAGCATTGCAATGATTGTTTATGCATTTAAAAATAACATTAGACCCTTTACATCTCACTAAAGTAAAAGTAAAAGAATGTCTTTATAAATTTGATGAAGGAAAGCCCTCCCTAAAGATGTCAAAACTTAGAAACCACAAAGCTCATTACTAAGTTAGTTGGCTAAGTAAATGATTTAAAATAAAACAAACAAAAAATAAATTACTAAAAAAGGTTAATGTCTATGGTGGTTTTAAAATATTTCTTTAAACTCTGACACTGTTCCCAGTGAAAACTGAAACCTAATGTCTAATTTTTCTCCCCTTGACTATGGGTCAGTCTGAGCTACTTGTGTCTAGCAAATGAAAGATGGCAGAAATGACAGTGCAAGACATTCAAGGCTTGTTCAGAAAGGGTAATTCCGTTTTGCCTTAACTTTTTTATGATGTTTGCCCTTGAAACTTAGTTACCATGTTATGAGGAAGCCCAAACCACTAACAGAGGCCATATGTAGGTGTCTGGTGAACAGCTCCAGCTGACTTCCAAAGTGAATGCCAGCTTAACCAAGAAACATGGAAATGAATAAACAAGTCTTTAGAAGATTCTAGTCCCATTTTTAATCTGGCTCAATTGAGGTAGGATTGACCAGAAATAAGATGTCCCCATTAAACCTTGACCAAATTACAAATTTATGAACAAAATAAGTGTTACTATTTTTCAAGCAATGACATTTTTGAGTGGTGTATTTACCAACAGAAAATTAGAACAATATCTTTTGTATATCAACAGTTTAAATACAACTGAAAATTTAAAAACTACTTGAAAAAATTTGTCAAAGATGGAAAGGTAATGCATAAGGATAATGCAAAGGTAATGCAAAGGAAAACATAGGAATAATACACATACCCAAAAAATGTCCAATACTATTAGTTATTGGAGGAATTACAATTAAAAGGATATAGTGAAAACACTTATCTCTTGTTAATTTGACAGTTTCAATTCCTCACAACAAAAAGGATCTGGCAAGATAAATAATGATACATCAGCTGTATTTAATTACCATATAAAATATGCATGAAATAATTATTAAATCCCCAAATCAAGATGCTGAATTGGTGAAATTTCCTTGTTTGGATAATAAATGATATGTCTACAAATGCACAGGTAGTTAGTTTGAGGTACAGAAATAAGAAAGATAAGAATTGCATTTTTATTGCATATATTACTGTATTTTTTCCCATAACAATCATCTGTTACTTTTATAATAATAAAGAGACCAATTGTTTCTTAAAGTCCCATTCTGTGAAGGAATATAGATGCTTTGGAATAGGTACCACGAGTGGAGGTTTTGTATAGTAAGTGTGAGTCTCTATTGTGCTTTTACCAAGATAATCCATGCCTTAACCAGGTCAAATTACTCTTGAGTTTGGGTTTCATTTTGCTTTCTGTACTCCCATAATCAACTATACCTGTGCCCCTCAGACAAGAAAAAGCCAGAGAAAGCAGGCTTGAAGGAATTCAAAGAATGCCTGGGTCAAGGCTACTATTGACCCAAAAGAAATAGCTGGGAAGAGTATATATTTTTCCCATTTCTGTTCTTGATTTTTATTTTTTTAAATTTTTTTTCCCTAGAACACAGTCTATAAGGAATACATGTGATAAAAGTAAGGTACGTATGATTTTTAGTATTGGAAAAAAAATAAGTAAAAAGAAATCCATTGTGAATTAATCAAAAACTATCTGCTGAATACTTGATATGTGCAAGCACCATTATTGGCAGCGCAGATGATGATTTTACAGAATGATATTGAGACAAGAAGCATTACCAAATGCTCTACACAGAGAAAATCTCCAGTAAGTCTTCACTTAATTTCATTGATACCTTCTTGGTATTGGGACTCAGAAAATAATACACCAAAATAAAGGCCTCAGAAACAAAAAGTCATTTTTCTCTTAGCTTCTCCTGCTCTCCTGTCTCTCAGTGCCACTGCCACTGGGGCTTAATATAGAACTAGAATCCCTCTTTCCCAAGGCAGATCATAGAAACCAGAACCTCTTTTCCCCAAAGCTAGCCATAAAATTGAAAAATATCACTCAACATTTCTCTATGCGTATCTATGTAAAAAACTGGCCCCCCCCAAAAATTATCTGACCTACCTTGTTTGACTGTGTCACAAGACCTCCATTTCGTAGAGGGCCCTGCCCCAGGCCCAGAAGGAAGGAATGCATGCTCAGAGAGGCTGAGAAAAATCTAGACAGAGAGGCCTTGCTGGCTTTTCCCAGTCTGTTAGGATTAGATTATATTTCTACAGTTGTTCATACTTTGTTGAACCTAAGCATAAAAATGGACAATATTCCCTGTATTTTTTGTCTTCATTCAGAAGGTTCCTATATCATGTAAAATTATGATCACATAAATTTGTATGCCTTTTCTCTTATGGATGTGCCTTTGTGAGCTGTTTTTTCAGCAAAACTTCAGGGGGACAAGTCTTGACCCCTACAATGGAAACTTCAACTTTAAGTGAAATGACATACAGCATGTGCTCAAATTATGTGCCCCATAAAGTGGCAATTGTTGTTCAGCCCTCAGTAGAGATTATAATCATGCTCTTTAACCTAGCTCCTTATAATTCTGTTACCTTATCAATGAAGTGAAAATAATGATATCTGCCTTGATTTTATTCCCTCGATGAAATAACTTTATATCTGCATAAACGTCAAAATCTTCTGAATAGCATAACAATTGTTTACATAAGGCAAAAAATGATTATAAAAGCCTTAGGACATAAAGAGCACATGAAACTTTCTCTAGGTTAGAGCATATAAAAGCCATAAAACATGATTCATAATTTTATAGGATTCTATAGCACAGAAGGGTAACTATGATTAACAATAACTTATCATATATATGATTTTATATATATAAATATATATTTCAAAATAGCTAGAATAAAGGATTTTGGATGTTCTGAACATAAAGATTTGACAAATGTTTGAGGTGATAGAAATGCTAATTATCCCAATTTGATCATTATATGTTATACACGTTATGATTTCATTGTCTTTTACTTCACTGTATGCCAAACAACACATGTACCTTATATGTACAATTACTGTATCAAGTGAACATTTAAAATAAAATAATAATTTTAAAGCACTGCTAGGATACAAAGTATCTTCTCCAACCACAACAGAATGAAATTAGAAATCAAACAGAGATATTTGGAAAATTTTTAAATGTGGAAACTAAATAGGACACTCCTAAGTAATCAATGGGTCAGGTAGAACTCATAGGGAAATTAGAAGATACTTTGAGATTAATAAAAGTAAAAATACAACATAATAAAATGTTGAGATGGAGCTCCAACCTTAAACTAGAGAAAGTACAGCAAACTAAACCCAAATAGTTAGAAGGAAGAAGATAATAAAGAATAGAGTAGAAATCATGAAATAGAGAATAGAAAAATAATGGGCAAAATCAAGAACCCTAAATGTTAATTATTTGAAAACATCAACAAAATCAACAAGTATGTAGTTAGACTAACCAAATAAAAGAGAAAACTCAATTATTGAAGTCAGAGATGAAAGAGAGAATTTGAATACCAATCTTATAAAAATAAAAATGACCCTAAGACAACACCATGAATAAAAATATGTTAAATGAAACGACTTAGATGAAGTGGGAAAATTCCTAGAAAGGCACAGTCATTGAAACTAACTCATGAAAAAACAGAAAATGTGAAGAGATGCATTACAGGTTAAAAAAAAAGTACATTATCTTTACCATTATTTAATGGATTAGGTTAACTACAGTTTAGAGATATTATTTATCTAACGTCATACAATCTGATGCAGAGTAAAAAATGAAATCCAGTTTGTCTGCTTCTTAAAACCAAGCTCTGTCCAAACAACATTTAAGGCCCAAAACCAAATGTCCCACCTGTGAGAAAAGGGTTCCCACGGAGCAGTGATTCTCATAATGTGGCCCTAGAATCAGTAGCATCAGCAACACCTGGGAACTTGCCTAAACTCTAAATTCCCGGGCTCCACACAGGCATATTGAATCTGAGAGCTCAGCTCTGTTTGAACAAGACTTCCAGGTGACTCTGGGAGACTGTAGAGTTTGAGAACACTCATATAAACACAGCAAATATTGGGAACACTTCTTTACAAAATAAGATACTGAGGATGTCCTACTTTTATATTTTTTTAGGTTCTAATCTCTTTTTAAAGTGACAGAGCAATTTTCCATTGATGTTTGTAAATAGTTTTAATTAATGGAGCTATAAAAGATAAGGAAAATTTAGTAAATCTCCCAGTTCGTATCAAGAGACAGTTCTAGGAAGTTGAGATTTGCCAAGATTAAAAGAAGGCCTCCCTCCATCCTCAAAAGTGAGAGACTTATCCCAGTATTTTGAGCCTAGCCCTGGGAGTTAGGCACAATACATTGACGCCAAAAGCTTCAAGTCTCCACTTTGGAAGGAAGTGTCCTTTAGGTTTCCAAGGAAACAGAGAATATCATGTTTGAATCCTTACTTGGGTTGAATCCAATTCTAAAAATCACCAGGATCTATACCCAGAGGCATAGAATAAAATGGCTCAGGAGAAAAATAATGTATTCCACTCAGCCACCATGGAGAAGACAATATGTAAAAGCAACAATTTGTCAACTGTACAAATTTTCCCATATATATTGTATAATTTTAAAGAACAGATTATTTCTAATCACCACTGCCACATATAGAGTTAACTGGAGGCAGAGAAGCAGATTCCCAGCATTTAAAACTATGTGCCTCAGGGAGATTCAAATGCACAATTGAAAATATCCTTGAAGGAAGCCCACACAGCATCAGGCAGAAGTGCAGTTTCTAAGTAATTCATAGCTGATTCTAGGGCTGTTCTATGTGTGCATAAACACACAATCGTATATGCCAGTGTATAGATTAGTATATAAATATACATAATATATAAAACATGTAAGAGACTGAATATAGATCACGTCAATTAAGAATTTCCCACATAAAAAATAAAATCTGTATTGAAGACAAAACAAGAAATTCCCTGGAGCCTTGTATTTTTAAAAAGTGATAAACTCAGCCAAACAACACATCTCAATAAAAAAGCATGTAATCTTAGCTAGCTGTGCTGAATATGGTGGACCATAAAACAAACTTGTAGGAGACTGACCTTTGAAGTATCAGCACTGATCATCTGTAAAATTTATCATGACTTTTCAGTTAAGAAAGAAAAATAAAAAGCACTCAGGATAGTATTTCTTCTTATTTTTTAAAGAAAAATATCCATTTTAATATTGCATTTATCATTTTATTATATTGCTTTAAAGGTGTCTCCCTCAGTTATGAAAGCATGTAAGTAGTTATACATGTTTTTAAACTGATAGACATTTTTAAAACAGTTTTAGATTTATAGGACTTTTTCTGCAGAAAGAACAGAGAATTCCCACATCCTCCATCCCTCATCCCCCACCAACATATTGTGTTGGTGTGGTACATTTGTGACAACTGATGACTCAATGTTGATGCATTATTAATTTACTGAAGGGAATAGTTTTCATTAGGGTCGCTTTTTATGTTATATATTCTGTGAGTTTTGATGCATGTATAGTGATATGTGTCTATCATTACCATATTATGAAAAACAGTTTTACCACCCTGAAAATTTCTTCTGCTCTACCTATTCATTCTCCAACCCTCTACTCAACCCCCAGCCCTGACCCTCTGGCAACCACTGACTTTTTTACTGTCTCCATAGTTTTGCCTTTTTCATAATGCCATGTAGTTGGAATCATACAGTAAATAGCATTTTTAGATTGGCTTCTTTCACTTAGCAAAATGCTCTTAAGATTCATACATGGCTTTTGTGGCTTGGTAACTATTTCTTTTTTTAAATCACTGAATAATATGCTATTGTATAAAATGTACCCAAGATTGTTTATCCATTCACCTAAAAAAGGAATCTTGGTTGCTTCCAATTTTTTGGCAATTATGAATAAATCTTCTATGAACATTCATGTATAGGTTTTCTATTAATACCTCCATTAATTATAAAAGGGTATATATAATATTTAAATTCACACACATTTTTTAGGAAAAATGCATCTTTGCATCCCAAAGTATCTTAGGTTTTCTTCTCCATACCAGATTGATGAAATTTCATCCTGCTTTTAGGAACTGGGATTGAAGAGGGAGAAAAAGTAGAATCAAAGAAGCTGAAGTAGAATCAAAGATTAGAAAGAATGCTGGTAGCCATTCAGGTCAGCCCCTGTGTCTTCAAGTCCATGTTTGGATTCTTCCACATTTCTCTTATATTCATACATCCATTGCTAAATATAGTTTTCTTTTTGGCACACTGAATTTTTTTAAATATTACTTTTTAGATTGCACTGTCTGAATTTCTATTTCTTAGGGCTACACAGAAATAGTAGACTTAATCATCATCCTGGCAGCTTGAGATTTTTGAAGACATTTCCACATTCGCCCAGTTCCTTCAAGCTTTCTTCTTAGGATGTTTCTGAGTCTTTTCATCGGTATGATCTATTCATTTTATGTCAGATTTTCACATTATTTCTACCTAAATGAAGGGAACTGCGATATGTCATCCTACAAGTTAATAAGATAACATAAAATACTACAAATTTGGTGTTTTTTATTGCTTTAGGGACAAAATCAAGCTACGAATATGGGATAACACACCCACTGTTTATACATCATGCTTGTTATTTGCATTGTTTAATAGAAAGATTGACATATGCAGACATAAAACCATGGCAAAAAGAATTAAGAGTACTGTTTAAAGTTAAAGGGAAACTATAAAACTTTAGGGTATCTCTCATTTAAGTGATTACAAAATTGCAAAATTCCATAGTAAATTTCTTCTACAAAAGATCAATCACAAAAAAAAAAGAAAAATATTCAGTGGATTAAAATTACAATTTCTATATTAATTACACTGGTTGTAGTGGATCTCAGATTGGAAAAACAGAAAAGTGAATTGTGAATTAGAATAAAAGTTCTAGAAATTTTCCAATTAAAAGTTAAAAATATATGGAAGAAATTCATACAGCAAAAAAAAAAAAGAGAGTTGGAGATCAATTAGAAGAAATAATATGTAAGAGAGTATTGAGAAAAACAGAAAAAAATAAAGAAAACTTTCAAGATTTAATGTCAAAGGAGTCACTAAATAGTGAATGAAAGTATTGAACAGAAAAAATTCCACGATACATATACAAGTAACCTTGTACATTCAACTAAAAAGAGATTAAACATTTTCACAAATATCTAGGAATGCGAAACCTCACAATTTACAAATAAAAAATAATGTTAGTTATAATTAAACTTCTTTTACAACACTAATAATAAAATGCATCAAATTCTACAAAAAAAGGAAAAAATTTTATACATGAGAAAAAAAGCTATAAAGATTACAACAGAAATGAAAAAAAGGAAACAAAAGCATAATAGAAAGCATTAATGAAGCCAAAAATTGGTAATTTGGAAAAAGCAATGAAATTGATAAACCTCTGGGAAGCCTGATCAACAAAGCAAACAATAAGAAAACATGAATTATGAATATTAGCAATGAAAACATACCTCACAGTGGATTCCAAAGATATTATAATGACAATGAAGGGATTCTGCAAAGCAATTTATGACAATAAATATGAAAGTTTAAGTGAACTATTTTCTAGACAGAAACACAAATTACTACAATTCACACAAGAAAACAGAGTTTATCTTAATTATCGCAAACTCATAAGTGGAATCTGTAATTTAAAATTTTTTAATGTGCACATACACATGTGTGAACAAATAAACCATCTCTACAATTAGCTGGCCTTTTATGCGAATTATTACTCTAAACTTTTAAAGGAGAAATATAACAAATGTTATACAATCTCTTCCAGAAAATTGAAATAATAAAAGAGAAACCTGTCAATCTGATGGTTATAACCTTGACCTAAAAGACAAGACAAAAGAAAGAAAAGACAAATAAGGGCTTTTAAAGAATGTCAAATCAAAGGACAATTTCTCTCATAATTATACATGTGAAAATTCCCAAATAAAACACTAACAAATCAAAATCAACCATGTGTAACATAATACATCACCACCAAATGGAGTTTATTTAAGAAATACAAACTTGGTTTAATATTTTACATTTAATGTAATTCTTCATTTTAACAGGAAAAAATAATATGTATTACAATATCTAATAATACCTGTTTATATATAATATGTAATAATTATATAATATTTCCAGATACATCTGTCTATATAACAACACACTATCTTAACACAGTAATAACATAAGTAGTAGGTAGTGTAAATCATTTTCAGTAGTTTTTTTCTTTATTTCTTCTAAAAAAAAAAAGGGATACATGTGCAGAACGTGCAGGTTTGTTACATAGTTATATGTGTGCCGTGGTGATATGCTGCACCTATTGACCCATCCCCTAAGTTCCCTCCTCTCACGCCCCACCCCAAACAGGCCCTGGTATGTGTTGCTCCCCTCTCTGTGTCCATTTGTTCTCACTGTTGAACTACTACTTACAAGTGAGAAGATGCAGTGTTTGGTTTTATGTTCCTGTGTTAGTTTATTGAGGATGATGGCTTCCAGTTTCATCCATGTCCACACAAAGGGTATGATACTGTTCATTTTTATGGCTGCATAGTGTTCCATGGTGTATATGTACCACATTTCTTTATTCAGTCTATCATTGATGGGCATTTGGGTTGGTTCCATGTCTTTGCTGTTGTAAACAGTGCTGCAATAAAAACACGTGTGTATGTGTCTTTATAGTAGAATGATTTATATTCCTTTGGGTACATATCCAGTAATGGGATTTCTGGGTCAAATGGTATTTCTAGATCTAGATCCTTGAGGAATCACCATACTGTCTTCCACAATGGTTGAACTAATTTACATTCCCACCAACAGTGTAAAAGCATTCCTATTTCTCCACAGTCTCACCAGCATCTATTGTTTCCAGACTTGCCATTCTGACTGGTGTGAGATGCTATCTCATTGTGGTTTTGATATGCATTTCTCTGATGATCAATGATGTTGAACTTTTCTTTCAACATCATTGAAAAAAAATGTTGGCCACGTAAATCTCTTCTTTTGAGAAGTGTCTGTTCATATCCTTTGCCCACTTTTTGATGAGGTTGTTTGCTTTTTTCTTGTAAATGAGTTCAATTTATTTGTAAATTCTGGATATTAGACCTTTGTCAAATGAGTAGGTTGCAAAAATCTCCCATTTTGTGGGTTGTCTGTTTACTCTGATGATAGTTTCATTTGCTGTGCAAAAGGTCTTTAGTTTAATTTGATTCCACTTGTCAATGTTGGGATTCATTGCAATTGCTTTTGGTGTTTTTTTTGGTCATGAAGTCTTTGCCCATGCCTATGTCCTGAATGGTATTGCCTAGGTTTTCTTCTAGGGTTTTTAGGGTTTTAGATTTTACATTTAAGTCTTTAATTCATCTTGAGCTAATTTTTGTATAAAATGTAAGGATGGGGTTCAGTTTCACTTTTCTGCATATGGCTAACCACTTTTCCTAGCACCATTTATTGAATAGGAGATCTTTTCCCCATTGCTTTTGTCAAGTTTGTCAAAGATCAGATGGTTGTAGATGTGCTATTTCTGAGGTCTCTGTTCTGCTCCGTTGGTCTACATGTCTGTTGTGGTACCAGTACATGCTGTCATGTTTTGTCATGTTTGTACATGTTTGGTACCACCATCATGCTGTTTTGGGTATTGTAGTCTTGTAGTATAGTTTGAAGTTCAGTAACATGATTCCTCCAGCTTTGTTCTTTTTGCTTAGGATTGTCTTGGCTATACAGCATCTTCTTTGGTTTCATATTAAATTTAAAATAGTTTTTCTAATTCTGTGAAGAATGTTAATGGTAGTTTGATGGGAATAGCATTTGCATCTATAAATTACTTTGGGAAGTATGGCTATTTTCATGATATTGATTATTCCTATCCATGAGGATGGAATGTTTTTCCATTTGTTTCTGTCCTCTCTTATTTCCTTGAGCAGTGGTTTGTAGTGCTCCTTGAAGAAGTTCTTCACATCCCTTGTTAGCTGTGTTCCTAGGTATTTTATTCTCTTTGTAGTGATTTTGAATGGGAGTTCATTCATGGTTTGACTCTCTGCTTACCCATTGTTGGTATAAAGGAATGCCTGTGATTTATTCACACTGATTTTTGTATCCTGAGACTTTGCTGAAGTTGCTTATCAGTTCAAGAAGTGTTTGGGCTAAGATGATAGGGTTTTTTTCTAAATATAGAATCATGTTGTCTGCAAACTGAGACAACTTGACTTCCTCTCTTCCTATTTGAATGCCCTTTATTTCTTTTTCTTGACTTATTGCCCTAGCCAGAACTTCCAATACTATGTTGAATAGGAATGGTGAGAGAGGGCATCCTTGTCTTGTACTGATTTTCAAGGGGACTGCTTCCAGCTTTTGCCCATCCAATATGATATTGGGTGTGGGTTTGTCATATTGTTCTTATTATTTTGAGATATGTTCCATCAATATCTAATTTATTCAGAGTTTCTAACATGAAAGGATGTGAATTTTATCAAAGGCCTTTTCTGCATCTATTGAGATAATCCTGTGGTTTTTGTCTTTGGTTCTGTTTATGTCTTCAGTTCTGTTTGTGTTGATTTGCACATGTTGAACCAGCCTTGCATCCCAGAGATGAAGCCTACTTGATTGTGGTGGGTAAGTTTTTTGACGTGCTGCTGGGTTTGGTTTGACAGTATATTATTGAGGATTTTCACATTGATGTTCATGAGAGATATGGCCTGCAGTTTTCTATTTTTGTTGTGTCTCTTCCTGGTTATGGTATCAAGATAATGCTAGCTTCATAAAATTAGAAAGGAGTTCCTCCTTTTCAACTGTTTGGAATAGTTTCAGAAGCAATGGTACCAGTTCCTCTTTGTATTTCTGGTAGAATTCAGCTGTGAATCCATCTGGTCCAGGGATTTTTTTTGGTCTGTAGGCTATTAATTCGTGCCTCAATTTCAGAGCTTGTTATTGGTCTATTCAGGGATTTAACTCCTTCCTGGTTTCCTGATTTATTCTTGGGAGGGTGTATGTGTCCAGGAATTTATCCATTTCTCCTAGATTTTCTAGTTTATTTGCTTAGAGGTGTTTATAGTATTCTCTGATGGTAGTTTATATTTCTGTGGGCTCAGTGGTGATATCCTCTTTATCATTTTTTATTGTGCCTATTTGATTCTTCTCTCTTTTCTTCTTTATTAGTCTAGCTAGCAGTCTATGTATTTTGTTAGTTTTTTCAAAAAACCAGCTCTTGGACTCATTGATTTTTTTGGAGGATTTTTTAATGTCTCCATATCCTTAATTCTTCTCTGATCTTATTTCTTGTCTTCTGTTAGCTTTTGGATTAGTTTGCTCTTGCCTCTCTGACACTTTTAATTGTGATGTTAGGATGTCAGTTTGAGATCTTTCTAGCTTTCTGATGTGGGCATTTAGTGCTATAAATTTCCCTCTTAACACTGCTTTAGCTGTGTCCCAGAGATACTGGTATGTTGTTCCTCTGTTCTTATTGGTTTCAAAGAGCTTCTTTATTTCTGGTTTAATTTCATTATTTACCCAGGAGTCATTCAGGAGAAGGTTGTACAATTTTCATGAAATTGCATGGTTTTGAGTGAGTTTCTTAATCCTGAGTTCTTATTTGATTGCACCGTGGTCTGAGAGACTATTATGATTTCAGTTTTTTGTATTTGCTGAGGAGTGTTTTACTTCCAATTATGTGGTCAATTTTAGAATAAGTGTCATGTAGCACTGAGAAGAATGTATAGAATGTATATTCTGTGTATTTGGGGTAGAGAGTTGTATAGAAATCTACCAGGTCCACCTGATCCAGAGCTGAGTTCAAGTCCTAAATATCCTTAATTTTCTGCCTCATTGATCTAATACTGACAGTGGGGTGTTAAAGTCTCCCAATACTATTGTGTGGAAGTCTAAGTTTCATTGTAGGTCTCTAAGAACTTGTTTTATGACTCTGGGTGCTCCTGCAGTGGGTGCATACATATTTAGAATGGTTAGCTCTTCTTGTTTAATTGTTCATTTTATCATTATTTAATGCCCTTCTTTGTCTGTTTTGATTTTTGTGGTTTAAAGCCTATTTTGTAAGAGACTAGGATTGCAACCTCTGCTTTTTGTTTTTGTTTTTGCTTTCCATTTGCTTTGTAAATTTACCTCCATCCCTTCATTTTGAGCCTGTGTGTGTCTTTGCACATGAGATGGGTCTGCTAAATATAGCACACCAATGGATCTTCACTCCTTACCCAATTTGCCAGTCTATGTCTTTTAATTGGAGCATTTAGCCCATTTACATTTAAGGTTAGTATTGTTATGCATGAATTTGATCCTGTCATCATGATGCTATTTCATTATTTTGCACACTAGTTGATGCAGGTTTTCCAAGTGTCATTGGTCTTTATATTTTGGTGTGTTTTTGCAGTTGCTGGTACCAGTTTTTCCTGTACATATTTAGTGCTTCTTTCAGGAGCTCTTGCAGGGCAGTTCTGGTGGTAACAAAGTCCCTCCTCCTTTGCTTGTCTGGAAAGGATTTTATTTCTCCTTTGCTTATGTATCTTAGTTTGTTGGGATATGACATTCTGCATTGAAAATTCTTTTCTTTAAGAATGTTAAATATTGCCCTTCAATGTCTTCTGGCTTGTAGAGTTTCTGCTGAGAGGTCTGCTGTTAGTCTGACGGGCTTCTGTTTGTAGTTGACCTGAGCTTTCTTTCTGGCTGCTTTTAACAGTTTTTCATTTGTTTTGACTTGGGAGTATCTGATAATTATGTGTCTTGGGGTTGATCTTCTTGTGGAGTATCTTAATGGTGTTCTCTGTATTTGCTGAATTTGCATATTAGCCTGTCTTGCTAGGTTGGGGAAGTTCTCCTACATAGCAGTGTTTTCTAGCTTGTTTCCATTCTCCCCATCTCCTTCTGGTACTCCAATCAACTGTAGGTTGTTTATATGAAATCCCATATTTCTTGGAGGCTTTATTCATTCCTTTTCATTCTTTTTTCTCTAGTCTCATCTGCATGTCTTATTTCAGTAAGGACGTCTTCAAACTCTGATATTCTTTCTTCCCCTTGGTTGGTTCAGCTATTGATACTTGTGTCTGCTTCACAAAGTTCTCATGCTATGTTTTTCACCTCCATCAAGTCGTTCATGTTCCTTTCTAAACAAGGTATTCTAGTTATTAATTCCTCTAACCTTTTACCAAGGTTCTTACTTTCTTTGCATTGGGCTAGAACATGCTTCTTTAGCTCAGTGCAGTTTTTCATTACCCATCTTCTGAAGCCTAATTCTGTCAATGTATCCATCTGATCCTTCATTCAGTTCTGTGCCCTTGATGCAGGGATGTTGCAATCATTTGGAGGAGAAGAGGCACTCTAGCCTTTTGGGTTTCAGCATTTTCTCACTGATGCTTTTTCATCTTTGTGAGTTTGTCCAATTTTGGTCTTTGAGGCAGCTGACCCTTGGATGGCATTTTTGTGGGGCTTTTTTGTTGTCATTGTTGACTGTGGTGTAGTTGCTTTCTGATTATATTTCTTTTTATGGTCAGATCACTCTTCTATAGGGCTGCTACAGTTTTCTGAGGGTTCACTTCAGGCCCTATTCATCTGATTCACTCCCAGACCTGGAGATGTCACTCAAGGAGGCTAGAGAACAGCAAAGATGGATGTCTCTCCTCTTTCTTCTGGGACCTCTGACCTTGAGGGGCACCAAACTGATGCCAGTAGGATTGTTCCTGTATAGGGTATCTGACAACCCCTGTTGGAGGTTCTCACCCAGTTGGGTGGCATGGGGAGCAGGACCCATTTAATGAAGCACTTTGACCCTTGTTTGAAGGAGTGTTGTTTGCTAGGGGGAACCTGCTCATCTGGGTTGCCTAGATTCCTCAGAACTACCAGGAGGAAAGGCTAAGTCTGCTGGTATGCAGAGACTGCAGCCACCCTTCCTTCTAGGGACTCAGGCCCAGGGAGATCTAGGTTCTGTCCCAGTAGTTATCATTAAAGATTATTTGACTTGTCTAGGTCATTTTTTTCTATATAAATTTTAGATTTAGCTTATCGATATCTTTTATATAAAGCATATTGGAATTTTAACTGGATTGAACTGAAAGTATAGAAAATTTTTGGAAGTATTAACCAACATCTTAACATTGAATTTTCAATCCAGAAACATGGTTTATTTCTCCTTTTATTTAGGACTTACTGATTTTTCTTAGTAATTTTTTTGTTTGTTTGTTTCCAGGAAAGAGATTTTGCATATTACTATGAAGTTTTGCACATTTCAATATAGAGGTTTTGAATTTGTTTTTTAGACACTCGTTAGTACTACAACAGTTGAACAGGTACACCATTGATACCCTGTGGATACTATTAACTCCTGATGCATACAATACCATGAATCATCTAAAAGCATTAGGTTTAACATAAGAAGCCAGAAACAAAAAAGTAAATAATGCAATAAATAACACTTACATAACATTTAAAGCAGGCAAAAGTAATACATAGGAATAGAATTCAGAATGGTAATTGTAACTCAGACTGAAGAGAACTAATTGAAATGGGGCCCAACAAAACATTTTTTGTGGTGAAAATTATTTATATCTTGATCTAGATGGTGACCACATGGGTAAACACATGTATAAAAAAGTGTAAGACTGTTCACACTTGATCTTAGCCAAAAGATCAAGGCAGAGAAGTGATAAGAAGGGTTCATTTAATATTTGTGCATTTCACTATAGGCAAATAAGGCCTTAATTAAGTACTATTTAAAATATATAAATTGGCTGGGCACGATGGCTTTGGGAGGTATAGGTGGGTGGATCACTTGAGGCCAGGAGTTCGAGACCAGCCCAGCAAAACCCCATCTCTACCAAAAATACAAAAATTAGCCAAGCACAGTGGCGCACACCTGGAGTCCCAGCTACTCAGAGGGCTGAGGCAGGAGAATCGCCTCAAGCTGAGAGGCTGAGGTTGCAGTGAGCGAGATCGCGCCACAGCACTCTAGGCCAGGTGACAGGGTGAGATCCTGTCTCAAAATAAAATGAAATAGATCCATTATTTCAAGTCATGCTAATTGACATTGGGTCAATGTTCATATGTAAAAACTGTAGTAAGAATGTAGTATTATTGGACAATAGTTTCTGAAATACCCAAATCCTGCTTTCACTACATATTTCCTGCACAGGGAAACACATACACAAAAACAAAGAAAAGCAAAGGAACAGTGTATTATTTGTTTTGCTTTGTCCCCAAACTGCAATTTAGAACTCTAATTAACTAGTCTGAACTCAAGTCTCCTTTTATTTAAGATGTGAAGACGGATATTTTCTGGCACCAAACGTAGTCAAATCACCTTTACCTCCAAGGCCAATCCAATTATGGACATTTCTCTGTGACATAAGGAAAAACCAGAAAGCCAACAGTGAAATGACCACCCAGAATGGGAATAGCAAAAACAAGATAGTTTGCCACAATACTTTGAGAATAATGCTTAAAACTGCCTGTTTCACACCCTTCTTAAGGAGCTACTAATGGGCCAGTAAACTGCCATGGGAACTATATCCAAGCCTATCTCAGCCAAGTTACCAAGTGAGAGAGATCCTTCGCAGAGGTGCAAACCCATTCAATAGCTCCATCCTAGACTATGAAACAATACAAAGCCTTTAGCTATAATGAATAACTACACTTCTCAAAGTGAGTGAAGTGAGGGGAGGTTGGATGAAATTGAGTGAGCCTATGAGCTCTTTCTACCTGAAGATTAAGTAATAATGACTCCCAGGACTTTGTTGAGCTAAGAAAACTCCAAGCTTCCCTTTATAAAGAAAAGGTAATAATAGCAAACATGTAAGTTGGTTTTAAGAAGTGTGTGGAATTCATGCAAATTCCTAAGCACCATTCTTGGAATGTAGTTGGTGGAAGGAAAATGTTAGCTTTTTTTCTCACTTCTGGTAAATAATATTTGTTAATTTCTTCTTCTTTTAGATTGAGAACTGCAAGTCTGAGAGTTTTTACCACGTTTGCTCTAAATCATAATGTCTGACATATTGCCTGACACATAATGAGTGCCAAATAAATATTTAATGAGGGGATAACACCAAGCATCATGGCATGCTAGCCATCAAGAAGGTATGTATAAAACCCGGTTGTCATGGTAAGTTATTTTACAATTAGTTGAAGGATAGACATACAAATACCTAAGAAATAGAATGAAATATATGCTACAAAGTACTCTTGTCATCAAGGAACTCTAGTACAATAAAGGATGAAGTTAATTTGGGTCACCACAGGACGGATAGTCATGTTTTACTGTCACATCCCACACCACCCTCAATTGAGGCCTGATTTGAGCAAGGACATAGTCTTTAGAAGGCCTGACTAAAGAAGTTTATAATCTGTGCATACAGGGTAACATCCGACAGGATACAAAGTGCATCCTAAATCAATAACCATAATGTGGTGCTGTGTCCCCAACAGACAGCATATATGGGCGTCAAACTACGGGCTGGTAGCAGTGTTTATCATCACTCCCACAGACTGGCTCAAAGAATCTGTGCTTCCTACACTATAATTTTGGACTCTACATTTTAGAGGTCTCAGGTTCTAGAGGAGAAATGCTTCCATTAAGGACACAGAAAAATCCCACTGAACTTTAACCTATAGCTGCCACTCCTTTTACCAAAAGACTAGCAGGCAGGAGAGAAGTCACAATCTAGGCAGGTGCAACCAACTCTGATTATCAGGAGGAGATAGTGCTTCTAGTATACATTGCAGAAAGGAAAAATACCTTTGGCAATCAGGTGGCCCACTGGGACACCTCTTCGTACTTCCTTACTTAATTTTTATGGTAAATGCACAGATGTAGTTGACTGATAAGATTATAGCACCCAGGAGATCAGACCCCTCAGAAATGAAGGTCTGAGTTACTGGATCAGGTAAGCTTCCTAAGCCAGCAGGAATTCCCTATACATTTCCAGCTGTACAGGGAATCTAGATGAGCAGTAGAGGAAATATAACATCAGTGCCAGTTGTATCCCCAAGACCAACTGCAGTGATGAGGACAATATTTCACTTCATTAAAATCCTTTTAAATATCCCGAGAAGACTGCTTTCCAGATGGAGTGAACATGTTATATGACCTAAGTGGAACCAAGTGGCATAATGAATGGACTGTTATGGATGTCATGGTGTGCCACCAAGATCTCCCTTCCAGGACCAAGATGTTCATTCCTTTGGCTGTCAGGACTGTAGATACCACTGATAAACCTTCCAACACCTAAGTCTGAATATAAATATATATATATATATATATATATATATTCCTATATTACTATTATTTGATATTTCGATTATGCATTTATGTGTGCCAAGCAGTTAAAAATATACCAATGAAAGAATAACGCTATATACCATGAATATAATACTTTGAGTTTATAGTTCTGTATAAAAACTTATAAATGCCAATGTTAAATTTCTTGTAATAAAATTTATTTGCTCAGGTCAACCACAGGAATATATTAGAAACTACAAGCATCCTAAGTAGTAATCATCTATGTTAAACAACCCCATAGTTCTTCATGTGCTCTTCAAAATTCACAGATAAGTGGATTTGATGCAATCCTTTGTGAATTACCCTGTACCACAACTCATGAACATTTTTTAGTCTTAGTCTTTCTGCCTAGGATGTTTTAAGGTACTCACATGAGCAGATCATGGTGCCCCTGAATCTTTTATTTTTTTAATGCTCTTTCTAAAACTTCAACCTTTATTGCAGATTCAGGGGACACGTGCAGGTTTCTTACAAGGATATATTGCATGATGCTGAGGTACAATGTACAAATGAACCCGTCACCAAGGTAGTGAGTGCACGTAGTTTTTCAACCCTTACTCCTCTCCCTCCATCCTACCTCTAATAGTCCCCAGTGTCTATTTTCCCCATTGTTATATGCACCTAATGCTTAGCTCTCACTCATCAGTGAGAACATGTGGTGTTTGCTTTTCTGCTTCTATATTAATTTGTTTAGGATAATGGCCTCCAGCTGCATTTATGTTGCTGCAAAGGACACGATTTCTTTCTTATTTATGGCCAGGTAGTATTCCATGATGTATATGAACCACATTTTCTTTATTCAGCTCACTGTTGATGAGCTTCTAGGTTGATTCCATGTCTTTTCTATTGTGAATAGTGCTGAAATGAATATACAAGTGCATATGTCTTTAAGGTAGAATAATTTATTTTCCTTTCGGTATATACTCAGTAATGGGATTGCTTAGGTCAAATGATATTTCCATTTTTAGTTCTCTGTGAAATCTCCAAGCTGCTGTTCATTAGTGGCTGAACTAAATTACATTTCCACCAATATTGTATAAACATTCATTTTCACCATATGCTTGTCAACAACCGTTATATTTTGATTTTTTAAATAATAGCATTTTTGAAGGTATGAAATGTATCTCATTGTAGTTTTGATTTGAGTTTCTCTGATGATTATTGATGTTGAGCATTTTTATATATATTTCTTGGCCACTTATGTGTCTTCTTTTGAGAAGTGTCTGTGTCATTTTTCCATTT
Source organism: Cacajao melanocephalus (assembly GCA_963573385.1). Classification (NCBI taxonomy): domain Eukaryota; kingdom Metazoa; phylum Chordata; class Mammalia; order Primates; family Pitheciidae; genus Cacajao; species Cacajao melanocephalus. The sequence continues at coordinate 67,854 of CAUYLG010037785.1, forward strand.
TTTAATGGGGTTATTTTGTTTTTGCTTGTGGAATTGTTCACATTCTTTATAGATTCTGGATATTAGACTTTTGGCAGATGCATAGTTTGTGAATATTTTCCCCCATTCTGTAGGTTGTCTGTTTACTCTGTTGGTAGTCTATTTTGCTATGAAGACGCTCTTTAATTTAATTAGGTCCCAATTGTCAATTTTTGTTTTGCTGCGATTGCTTTTGAGGACTTAGTCATAAATTATTTCCTAAAGCTGAGTGCCAGAATGGTATTTGTTAGTATTTTTTTCTAGGATTTATATAGTTTTAGGAATTACATTTTTGTATATGGTGAAAGTTAGGGATCCAGTTTCTTTCTACCTCATACAGTTAGTCAGCTATTCCAGTAACATTTGTTGAGTAGGGAGTCCTTTTCCCATGGATTGTTTTTGTGGATTTTGTCAAACATCAGTTGGTTCTAGGTGTGTGGCTTTATTTCTGGATTCTCTATTCTCTATTTCATTGTCTATGTGTCTGTTTATGTACCATTATTATGCTGTTTAAGTTGCTGTAGCCTTATACTATAGTTGAAGTCAGGTAATGTGAGGCCTGATCATTGCTTTGTTAGATTTCTTTAGGATTGCTTTGGCTATTCAGACCCTTTTTGGTTCCATGTGAATTTTAGAATATATTTTTCTAATTTTGTTAAAAATGACGGTGGTGGTTTGAAAGAAATAGTGTTGAAGCTGTAGATTGCTTTGAGTAATAATGACCATTTTAACAATATTTATTCTTTCAATCCTTGAGCATGGAATATTTTTCCACTTATTTTTGTAATCTATCATATCTTTCAGCAGTGTTTTGTCATTGTCTTTGTAGAGATCTTTCACATCCTTTGATAGATATATTCTTTGTTTGTTTTTTTTTTTTGTACGTGTGCCTATTTATTGTACATGGGATTGTGTTCTTGATTTGACTCTTAACTTGAAGGTTATTGGCATATTGAAATGCTACTGATTTTTGAACATTGATTTTTTTGTCCTGAAATTTTACTGAAGTTATTTGTAAGGTCCAGGAGCCTTTTGGTAAAATATTTAGGATTTTCCAGGTATAGACTTATATCATCAGCAAAAAGAGATAGTTTGACTTTTTCTTTTCCTATTTGGATGCCTTTTCTTTCTTTCTGTTGCCTGATTGGTCTGCTTTGGTCGTACAGTCCTATGTTGAATAGTAGTGGGGAGACTGGGCATCCTTGTCTTCTTCCAGTTCTTAAGGGCAATGCATCCAGCATTTGTCCATTCAGTATGATGTTGGCTATGGGTTTGTCATAGATGGTTCTTATTATTTTAAGATATGTTCTTTCCATGCCTAGTTTGTTGAAGGTTTCTATCATGAAGAAATGTTGGATTTTATCAAAAGCTTTTTCTGTGCCTGCGATGATTATATCATTTCTGTTCTTAATTCTGTTTATGTGGTGAATCACATATATTAATTTGCATATGTTAAACCAAACTTGTATCCTGAGAATAAAGCCTACTTGATCATGATGAATTAACGTTTTGATGTTAACTTGAAGAAAGTCAATGTACTTTTAATTACTGATGGATTTAGTTTGCTAGTATTATGTTCAGGATTTTTGTGTCTATGTTCATCAGAATATTCACCTGTAGTTTAATTTTTCCTTGTGTCTGCCAGATTTTGGTATCAGGAAGATCCTGGTCTCATAGAATGAGTTAGAGAGAAATTTCTCCTCTTTAACTTTTTGGAATAGTTTCAGTAAGATTGGTACCAGCTCTTCTTTGTATATTTGGTGGAATTCATCTGTGAATCCATCTGCTCTAGGGTTTTTTATTTTTTTATTTTCTTTGGCTGGTAGGCTTTATGTTACTTAATATCAGAACTTGTTATTGGTCCATTTAAAGTTGTAGTTTCTTCCTGATGCAATCTTGGGAGGGTGTGTGTTACTGTGAAGTTGTACATTTCCTCTGGGTTTTCTAGTTTTTGTGCATAGATGTGTTCATAACAGTCTCTGAGGAGCTTTGTATCTCTGTGAGATCAATTGTAAAAAAATTACCTTTGCATATCTGACTGTGCTTTTTTGGCTTTTCTCTCTTCTTTCTTTGTTAATCTAGCTAGAAGTTTATCCATCTTGTTTATCTTTTCAAAAACCAACTTTTAATTTTGTTGAATGTTTGTATGGATTATTGAGTCTTGATATTGTTTATTTCTGCTCTGATTTTAGTTATTTTCTTCTACTAGGTTAGGGTTTAGTTAGTTCTTGTTTTTTTAGTTCCTCCAAGTGCGGTATTAGGTTGTTAATTTGAAATCTTTCTAACTCTTTGATGCTATTTCAAATTTAAAATTTTTACCTTAATTGTGCTGTTTATCCAGAAGTCATCCTGGAGCAAGTTGTTTAAATTCAATGTAATTTTGTGGTTTTAAGAGAGCCCCTTGGTATTGATTTCTATTTTTATTCACTATAGTCCAAAAATATGCTTGGTGGAATTTCAATTTTTGTATTTATTGAGACTTGCTTTTATGGCTGAGCATGTGGTTAATCTTAAAATATGTTCCATGTGCAGATGAGAAGAAAGTATGTTCTGTGGTTGTTGCATGGAATATTCTGTAGATGTCTATTAGGTCCAACTGGTCAAGTGTCACATTTAAGTCCAGAATTTTTGTTAGTTTTCTACCTCAATGATCTATCATTGTCAGTGGAATGTTGAAGTCTCCAACTATTATTGTGTGGCTATGTCTTTTCATAAGCCTAGAAGTACTAGTTTTGTGAATCTGGGTTCTCAAATGTTAGGTGTGTATATATTTAGGATAGTTAAGTCTTCTTGTTAAATTGAACCATTTATTATTATTTATTTATTTATTTATTTATTAGATGGAGTTTTGCTCTTGTTGCCCAGGCTGGAGTGCACTGGCACAATCTAGCTCACTGCAACCTCTGCCTCCCAAGTTCAAGTGATTCTCCTGTCTCAGACTCCCAAGTAGCTGGGATTACAGGCATGGACCACCACGCCTGGCTAATTTTTTTTATTTTTAGTAGAGACAGGGTTTCTCCATGTTGGCCAGGCTGGTCTTGAACTCCTGACCTCAGGTGATCTACCCACCTCAGCCTCTCAAAGTGCTGGGATTACAGGCGTGGCCACTGTGCCTGGCCTGAACCATTTATTATTATGTAATGACCTTCTTTGTCCTTTTTACTGTTGATGGTCTAAACTCTCTTTTGTCTGATATAAGATTAGCAACTTCTGCTCTTTTTTATTTTCCATTTGTGCAATAAATCATATTCTGTTCCTTTTACTTGGAGCCTGTGGGTGTCAAAACATGTCAGATGGGTCTCTTGAGGACAGAAGAAGAATTAGTCTTGTTGTTTTATATAACTTGCCACTCTGTGCCTTTTATGTGGGGCATTTAGGCTATATGCACTGAAATACAAATTCAAGATTAATATTAATATATGAGATTTTGATCTTGTATTGTTGTTAGTTGCTTTGTAGTGTTGATTTTGTAGTTGGTTCACAGGGACCATAAGCTAAATGCTTATGTGCATTTTTATGGTAGCAGGTACCATTCTTTCATTTTCTTGTTTAGAATTCTCTTAAGGATGTCTTGTATTGCTTAACTAGTAGTAACAAATTCACTTAGCAATTGCTTGTCTGAAAAACTATGTTATTTCTCCTTTGTTTATGAAGCCTAATTTGGCACAATATGGAAATCTTGGTTGAAATTTATTTTCTTTAAGAATGCTAAAAATAGGCCCCTAATCTCTTCTGGCTTATAAGGTTTCTCCTGAGAAGTCTGCTGTTACTCTAAAGGAGTTCTATTTCTAAATATGACCATTTTCTCTAGGTGCCTTTAAGATTTTATCTTCCTCAATGACCTTGGAAAGTCTGATGACTTTGTGCCTTGGGGACAGTCGTCTTGTATAGTACTTTGCAGGGTTTCTCTGAATTTCTTGAATTTGTATGTAATCCTCTCTAGCAATATTGGAGAATTTTTCATGTATCATATCCTCAAATGTTTTTTCCAAGTTGCTTACTCTTTCTCCTTCTCTCTCAAGAATGCCAATGAATTGTTAAGTGTGGTTCATTACATAATCTAATATTTCTCAGAGGTTTTTTAATTTTTTAAATACTTTTTTCATTTTTGTCTGATTGGGTTGATTTCAAGGACCAGTCTTTGAGTTCTAAAATTCTACCTTTAGCTTGTTCTAGTGTGTTATGAAGGCTTCCAACTGCATTTTGAAATTTTTACAGTAAGTTTTTCAATTCCAGAGGTCCAGTTTGTTTTTTTTTGTTTTTGTTTTTGTTTTCCTTAAAATGTCTGTGTCTTTCCAGGGAGGGAATGTCACACACCAGGGCCTGTCAGGGGGTGGGGGGCTGGGGAGGGATAGCAGGGGGTGGAGGGATAGGGGAAGGATAGCATTAGGAGAAATACCTAATGTAGATGATGGGGTGATGGATGCAGCAAACCACCATGGCACGTGTATACATATGTAACAAACCTGCACATTCTGTACATGTACCCCAGAACTTAAAGTATAATTTTTTTAAAAAAAAGTCTATGTCTTTCAAGTCCTGAATCATTTTTCTGGCTTCCACGGATTGGATATCAACTGTCTCTTGAATCTCATTGAGCTTACTTGCAATCCAGATCTGAATTCTATGTCTGTCACTTCAGATATTTTAATCTGGTTAGGATCTATTGCTGCAGAGATAGTGCAATACTTTAGAGGTAAGAAAACACTTTCACTTTTTGAATTGTTACAGTTCTTTTGCTGATTCCTTCTAATCTGAGGTATTTAGTGCTTATTTATTTTGGAAATTTCTGTCATTTATATAGGACTTTTTGCTTTTGTATTATTTATTCCCTTCAGAGTTTGACTGCAATGTATGTTGTGTATAGTCAATTGGCTTTATTTCCGGGTCCTTTTGAGGGAATGTATTCTCTTCCTGGGTGCACAAGGGGGCATAGTTTCAAAGGCAAGAACTTCCCAGCACCATACCTCCTCCTGCCCTCCAACCGGGATCTTAGAGATCTTTGTTTAAACTTTCAAGCACATAGGAAATAATCAAAGATCAATCACTCCAGCGAGAGTTTAAAGGAACTCCTTTCATAGGAAGGGAAAATTGAATGGGGCAGGGATTCCTCCCAGATTAAAAGTCACCATCCCCATATCTGGATCCCCTTCCATGACCTGGTAGAAACTGCTCTCTCTATATATATATTTTCTCCTTTTCCTCTGTCTCTCCTAAATAAATCACTTTCTGCAAAATTCTTTGGAGTTCAATATTTACTTAATCACTCACTGTGCCCAGCATGGTGCCCTCTCCCATTCTTGGGTGTGTGAGGGACCAAGAGCCTGGAAGAAAACAGCCCACTGAGGAGCGAGATGAGCCTCCCCGGGTCCTGGAACCCAGTCTCAGTATTGGCGAGCCAGCCAGGAACTGGTACTTCGGAGTGGTAAGTGAGTCGGACCCCTCTCACTTAAAATCTGTCCTGTTGCTTTCAGGAAACACAGAGAGCAGCTGCGCTGGGCCATGGGGGCAGGACCCAGCCCATCTTAAGTGGTGTGGGCCAGCCAGATTTAAAGGCACAGTTTCTTCTACCAAACCCTCTCTGCTTGCTTTCTGCTCTCTCTCAGCTGCTTCTCTGGGCCAAGTTACCAGGTGGGAGAAGATCAGTGGGGAAGGGTGCCAGGTATGGTCTGGGCCTGCATGGGCAACTGCACTCAGGGTGGCCAGCACAGCTTGCGGTCCTGGCTCTGTGGGTGCTGTAGCCAGACAGGCTCCCACCGCTGTGCCGGCAACTCTCAAAAACCCAAAGTGCCTGGCTTGTTCACTTGCCAGCCTGTGTGTCCCTGCCAGGAAGTGGGAACCTGGGACTATCGCTCAGTCCCAGAGCCAGAGCCTGGGTGGGACCATGGGAGCACCATCCCAGAGGCCAAATTTTAAAAGTGCACATGCCCCAAGCCCACTGGGGAATGTAGTGGCCTGGGGCACATCCCATCAGGCGTCTTCAGCGTCCCTAGATGGGTGGCAGTGGTGCAGGGAGGGGGCCCAACGTGCATGTGGTCCCGGTGCCATGGCAGACTGGAACACCGCAGAGGTGGGGCAAGCCTTCCCCTCTGGCACGTAGCAGTGTAAAGAGGTTCCTGAACAGGGATGCACCTGGCTTTTAAACTCATAGCGGCAAGCAGTTTTATTTTCTTCTGGCTCATTGTAAGGAGCCAGTGGCTGAAGCAAAATGCAGCCTCTGGCTGCAAGCCCCACCCAGAGCTTCGGGACCACACCTGGGTCCAGATTTCTGTAAAGCAGACTTCTTCCTGGCAGCCCTTTAGCAGAAGCAGACAGATGGTAAGAGGGTTAAGTTGTAGGGCTGGCAGCCATGAGGTTGCCAGTTCAAATCCCCAGTGATGTCAGTCTTGAACTTGGGAAACCTTTTGGGGAATCCAGAAGCTGAAGGCTATGGGACTTTGTGTTTTGTGTATAATTTGTCTTGCTTAGGATTGACTCTCTCTACAACAGAAATTCTCCATCTAGAAGATAATAGTCAAACTGGTTCCTGGGGAAGAGGCCTGGGTCCTGAGGTTATTGTTTCAACCTCAGCTATGCAGCTCAGCCTTCTTTAAATTGTGTGCTCTGATGGCCCCTCCCTAGAATTTTACCCTCCTAGGGCAGTTTTATAAGCTGGCCTATGTAAATTGGACTTTTGCTAGGGAATATTGGTATCCATCTAGCAAGCCTCACTGGCCTGGTTCAGGGACGTGCTGGTATGAACCACCCATCCCAGAAGTCCACTTCTTTGAGTGGTCACTAAAGGCATGCAGACAGTGAGCATGAGTACCCATGACGCTGGTAGGCATGATTTGAATCCAGTACATGGGAGGCCCGGAAGATGATCAGGCATCTTGGGCACATGGAAATTGCAAGGTACTGACTGGGGGATGCCCCAGATCCAGTGCCTTATCTGAGAGACACCTCATACAGAATGATTGCAATTAATAGCCAGAGATGTGGGCATCTCTTGTGTTTGATTTCAGATGGGTGCTACTCTTCCCAAAATCAAGTCCCCATTAAAATGTATCCTGGAAAGTTGGGATCAATTTTGACACACAATCTTTAAAAAGAAGCGGCTCATTTTTCTCTGCCGAACAGTGTGGCCAAAATATCCCCTGCAGAGTGGGAAAACCTGGCCTCCTAAGGGAAGTATAGATTATGACACCATTCTACAATTAGACCTGTTTTGTAAAAGTGAGGGTAAATGGTTTGAAGTCCCCTATGTGCAACTTTTCTTTTCCCTAAGGAATAAGCCTCAGCTCTGTCAGGCCTGTTCCCCATAATCTACCCAGCCCTCCTCAGGACTACCTCCACATTTGGGACTCCCTGTGGCTACTACTTCCACCAGTGCCAACCAGGGCTCCTCAGCCCCTGTACCCCAACAGGAGCTAAGGAGGGCTGAGAGGGCTAAGGCATCTCAGGCTACCAGGATGCCAAGACTCTGCCCCCCACAGGCAGTAGGAGGATAATTTGGCCCAACCAAGGTGCACACCCCCTTCTTACTTTCTGACTTAAAGCAAATTAAGGTAGACTTAGGAAAATTTTCAGATAACCTAGACAAGTACATAGATGTTCTGCAGAGCCTGGGTCAGTCCTTCGAATTAGACAGGAACGATATCATGCTATGCTTAATCAAACCCTAACCAGCAATGACAGGAGGCTGCTCTAGCAGCGGCTCAAGAGTTTGGGAACACCTGGTACCTTAGTCAAGTGCATAACCTAATGACACCAGAGGAAAAGGATAGATTTCCTACAGGCAAACAAGCAGTCCTTGATCCCAAGGAGGGCACAGACCCTCCTTGGGATCCTGATTCAGAACAGGGGGACTGGAGCCGTACACAATTCTTGACCTGCATACTTGAGGGATTAAGGCAAACTAGGAAGAAGCCCATGAACTATGCAATGTTATCCACTATGACTCAGGGAAAGGAAGAAAACCGAACAGCTTTCCTTGAGTGATTATGAGAGGCATTAAGAAAGTATACTCCGCTGTCACCAGACTCCATCAAGGGTCAGTTAATACTAAAGGACAAGTTTATTATGCAGCCAGCAGCAGATATTTAGAAGGAAACTCCAGAAGCTGGCCTTGGGGCCAGAACAGAGTCTAGAATCATTACTGAACCTGGCAACCTCGGTGTTTTATAATAGAGACCAGGAGGAAGAGGCCGTAAGGAACAGGAGAGACCAGAGAAAAGCTGCAGCCCTCGTCATGGCCCTCAGGCAAGTAGACCCCAGGGGCTCATTTGAGGGAAAGGCTCAGGTTAGCTGCCAGTGCAGAGCTTGCTACCAGTGTGATCTGAAGGGACATTTGATAAGAAATTATCCCCAGAGAAATGAACCACCACCTCGTCCTTGCCCACTGTGCCAAGGGGATCACTGGAAAGCACACTGTCCCAGGGGATGAGGGTTCCCAGGGCCTGAGGTGTCTAACCAGATGACCCAACTGCAGGACTGAGGGTGCCCGGGGCAAGTGCCAACACATCATCTCCCTCAATGAGCCCCAGGTAAATCTGACCATAAAGGGCCAGGAGGTTAATCTCCTGGATACTGGCACAGCCTTCTCAGTACTACTCTCCTGCCTGAGTTGTCTTCTAAGTCTGTAACTGTCCGAGGAATCCTAAGACAAACAGTCTCTCAATATTTCTTTCAGCCCCTGTGAGATGCTTTATGGACGGCCCTTTCTTACTAATGATCTTGTATTAGACAAGGAAATAGCAGATGTAATAAAAGATATAACCTCCTTGGCTAAGTACCAACAGGCTTTTAGAACTTTACCAGAAGGACACCCTAGAGGAAATGGGAAAGAGTTGCTCTGCCCTGGAGACTTGGTGCTTGTTAAATCTCTCCCCTCAGACTCTCCCTCTCTAGGCCCATCTTGGGAAGGACCATTTTCAGTTATTCTGTCTACCCCAACAGCAATTAAGGTAGTGGGAACTGACTCATGGATTCATCACACTCCGCTGAAGCTCTGGACACCTCCTGAAGAAAGTTATAAACTCTCCTCTCTGCAGCCTGAGGTTCCAGGAGATGACCTTTTGTATATCCGCCAGCCGTTAGAGGATCTGCATCTGCTCTTCCAACAAGATCCCCAGGAAAGTAACTACTCATGAGTCTAACTTACATCCTGGCATTAACAGGACTATAACTCTTAACTTTGCTATCTCTCAAACTCCAATTATTCCTTTCATAGAGTTGGCGGGGGTGGGTGTTGAAATAATAGAAAAACTTGGTGCTGACATTAGAAAAGTTATTACCTCTATTCAGTTACTATAAGCTATCTCAGGAGTTAATTAATATCATAAAAAGGTTGCTGATTCTCTCTGCAAGGCAGCTCACTTTGCAAAACAGCTTAACTCTTTGGCTGCCGTAGCTCTTCAAAGTAAAATGGCCCTACACCTGCTAACAACAGAGAGAGGGAACCTGTCTCTTTCTAGGAAGAAATGATGCTACTTTGTAAACCAATTAAGTATTGTTTTAAACAAAGTTAAAGAACTCAGGAATCAATCGAACACAGGTCTAAAAACCTTCAAGAAATAGTGTCATGAAGCTTGTTTAACAACTGGCCATTCTGGCTCTATCCTCTCCTTTCTATAACTGTTGGCCTCTGGGCTTTTCATCTTTAACCTTCTTGTCATATTCATTTCTTCTAGAACCATAAGGCCACAAATAATCCTTCAACTAGAACGCTGGACGTCCTTGGCTCATGAGCTCTATCATGGACCTCAGGATCAACCTGCACCCCTGAAAGGCTGCCCTCTGGAGGAAACCTCAACTGCAGGGTCCCTTCTATGCCCCATTTCAGCAAGAAGTAGCTAAATAACAATTGACTTCTGTGTCCAAACAGCAGTTGGGCTTTTCTGTTCAGAGGGGAGACTGAGGGAATGTATTCTCTTCCTGGGTCCACAAGGGGGCGTAGTTTCAAAGACAAGAACTTCCCAGCACCACACCTCCCCACACCATCTGGGATCTTAGAGGTCTTTGTTTAAACTTTCAAGAGCACAGGAAATAATCAAAGATCAATCACTCAAGCAGAAATTTAAAGGAACTCATTTCATAGGAAGGGAAAATTGAATGGGGTGGGAATTCCTCCCAGGTTAAAAGTTCCCATCCCCCACTTCTGGGCAGACTCCCATATCTGGATCCCCTTCCACGACCTCATGGAAGCTGTTGTCTCTCTCTCTCTATTTTCTTTCTCCTTTTTTCTCTCTCTCCTAAATAAACCACTTTCTGCAAAACTCTTTGGGGTCCAATATTTACTTAATCACCGTGCCTGGCATGGTCCCCTCTTCGATTCTTGGGTGAGTGAGGGACCAAAAGCCTGGAAGAAAACCACCCACCGGGGAGCAAGCTGAGCCTCCCCCAGATCTTGGAACCCTGTCTCACTTTGAGAGAGAGTCAAGACTCTATATGAGATCTTTAGTTGTGAATAGTTTTTTGCATTGGGTTTCATAGGCATTGTTTGTTGAAAGAATTTATGTTTCATGGTGTAATTCAGGGTGCAATCCAGTAGATACACTTAAGAGTAAGGTCAGGCAGATAGACTCTTAGCCATATACCTGCTTTGTATTTCAGTGCACACATAGAAGTGCTCTGGGGAGAGGAGATGTTTGGGGAATGAGAGATGACTCCTTCACCAATCTGCTCCTGGGTCTAGCCCTGTACAGTTCCTGGTGCCATACCCATGTCTCCTTAGACATACAGAGGACTTTGGCTGGTTGTGTTTCTCTTACCTTAGGAGCAGTTCCAGTGGAAAATTAGGTCACCAGAAGACCTGCAACTCCCTGGGATTCCCTAGTCCTCTGAGCTTGGTAGAGTCAAAGCAGGTGTGAGGTGTGTCTGCAGGTATCTGGTGATGCAGTGGGTGAAGGGCAGAAGATCCTTGGGAAAAGCAGTGGTGCTACAGGTATACAGCTAGTGAGGCACCTACAACCCAGGGTTTTTAGCCCAGCAGATGGCTGTGGGGTCCATCCAGTTCATACTCCTCTGACTGGGTCTCCCTCCAGCATTTGCACCAGGAGCAAACCATAGCAGCTAAACTTGTCCCAATCCTTCTTGGAACAATCCTTCTGCACCAAGAGGAGGCCCTAGCAGCTAGACTTGTCCCAGTCCTTCTGGGACTGTTCCAGGCGTTTGGAGCTGCAGGGCTCCTGGGGGCAACAGCTAAAGCTGGCTATCAGGCCACATGCTTCCTGGACCAGTCTTGCAAAGGGAGAAATCCTTTGCTTTCTCACTGGCACACAAACCCATCCTACCCTCTTCTTAGCATTCTGAGAGTGGGGGCTCATCCCCTGCTCAAGTTCAGGCCACAGATTTTGGCTTAATATCCCTAGGCTGTGTACTCAAATCCTGGGCATTGGGACCAGGCACACAGTTTTGTCATCTGGCCTCTCAGATTATGCATTGGCTGTGTCGAAGGGGCTGAGGTGCTCCTAGGCCATCAACAAATTACTCAGGCAGGACAGTGGAGGCTGTGCTGTGAGCACCTTCCTGTGGGAAGGTCAGGCAGGGAGGCTTAGAAGAAACCAATAGACAATGGGGTGTAAGGATCAGATGTGTTCCAGTCCTGCAGGAAGGGCAGCCCTGCTCTCTCCCAGCCTGGCACTCAGCACAGTCAGCAGTCGCTACAGTCACTCAGAGCAAGATGGAGAGTTGTTGGGAATAGGCAGCTATGGTTATGTTTTGCTACAGCTACACTGTGCTCCATGGAACCTTCTGGGATATGTGTAAGTTTGAGCTCTGCTTCTGTCTGTTCTCCAGGGAGCTCCTACCAATGCAAATATCTTGAGTTGTGGGATCTTTGGTAACTAGGATCTCAGAGGTCAGTGACAGGAGTATGTTACCCTCAGGTTCATTTGCTCATCCTTTTGTTAGGACCTTTTCAGGACTGGGGGGCAGCCTCACTTAGCCAAAAAGCACTCCAAACAACCCCAACCAAACAGAAAGATGTCTACCTCCTCACATCTCAAAGAAACATAGTGGCTAGACCAGCTTGAACATAAACTCAAGCAGCAGTTCCAACAAGCGAAAAAGCCTTCCCAAAAGTCCTGCCCAGTCAGGGAGACTCCCACATTCAAGGATTTCAATCTATAGTCCTGCATTTCTAAGGAGCATAGTTTCTTGTCCTTCCTATCTTGAGCAGTGACCAGCCTTCAGCCCTAGTAGAGAACAAATCCCAAATTATGGAACTGTCCAATCAGGGAATGTATCTTGTGCAACTATTACCAGAAGCCATCACAGTTCCCAGCCAGCAGCTTCACCTGAGAGCAGAACCATGCAGCACTCTCACAGGGGAATGGAGCCAAGCCAATAGCCCCACCAAGCATCAGAGCAAAGGCAGCGGCCCAGTCAACTAAATAACAGCACAAGCTCTGCCTGCCAGGGGTTGTCATCAGCAGCTAAACTAAATAGTCAAGGTCTATCTAAAACAAAAAGCAACCGTAAAGGCCGGAAGAAAAGACTATTTCAAATGCAGAGAAAACAACACAAGAATACAAGGGTTACAGACAATCAGGGAGTCATGACATCTCCAAAAGAAACTAGTAAAGTTCAATTGATGTATCTGAAAGTAAAGGATACCTATATAATGACTAACAAAAAATATCAGATTAATACTCATAAAGAAGTTCAGGAGACTACAAGTAGTTTTACAGATGGAAAATTTAATGAAATTTGGAAAACAGACTAAGAAAAAGTGAGAATTTGACAAAAAATAGAAACAATAAAAAAGAATCAGATAAAAATTTTTAAGATGAAGAATACAATAACTGAAGAGCAAAATTTAATAGAAAGCTTTAACAGCAGACTCAATCAAAGAAAGAATCAGTGAGCTGGAAGGCAGAAGATTTGAAATTATCCAGTGAGAGGAAAAAAATGACATAGAATGAAAAAGAATGAAGAAAGTTACAGGAATTATGGAACATTAGCAACAGATCGAACCTTTACATAATTGGATTTACAAAAGGAAAAGAAAATTTTAAAAAGTCAGCATTATTTAAACAAACTATAGCTGGAAACTTCCCTAATCTAGGAATAGATGCCAAGACCCAGGTACTGGAAGTGCAGAGGTCTCCCTTCAGTTTTAACCAAAAGGGGAGCACACTAAGGCTTATAATAATCAAACGATCAAAAATCAAAGACAAAATAACTTCTGAGAGTTGCAAGAGATAAGAAATATATCATATGTAAAAGTATGCCAATATGATTCTCAGTGGCTATCTTGGCGGAAACCCTGCAAACTAGGAAAGAATAGAATGAAGTGTTCAAAGTGCTGAAGGTAAAAAATGCCAACCAAGAATACTGGTTCCAGCAAAACTCTCCTTCAAAAATGAGAGAGAAATAAAAAACTTCCCACAAAAACAAAAGCTAAAGAAGATTAGGATCACTAGACTTGTCTTACAGGAATGGATGAAGGAAGATCTTTAAACTTAAACGATAATAACAGAAGACACAAGAAAGTGCAAAAGTTACTGATCTAAATAAAACAGAGCCATATTCAGAATACCTTAAAACTATAATGATAATGTAAGGCATTTTTTCCTGAGTACTAGAGTTAAATGACAAAACTAGTCATAATAAGTATATATAAATTGTCAAGGGATATATATTACAAAATGTTGTGAATTCTGGAATCAAAAACATATAGTATTGGGGAGGGGGAAATTAAAATCGTAGAATTGTTGTATGCAATCAAAGTCAAGTTATTATCAGCTTGAAAAAGGATGTTGTAAGTGAAAGATGTTCTATGTAAGCCTCGTAGTAACCTCAAAATAAAAGTCTTCACCAGAAGACAAAACAGAAATGAAAAACATACAAAACATATCACCATAGAAAACTATCATCAAATCACACAAAAAACTCAGCAAGTGAGAAAGAAACAAAGTAACTTTAAACAATCAGAAAACAATTTTTTAAATGGCATTAGTAAGTTCTTCCATATCAATAATTATCTTAAATGTAAATGAATTAAATTCACCCATAAAAAGACACAAGACATAGAGTGACTGAATGAATTAAAAAGAATAAAAAAGAACCAACAATATGCTGCCTATAAAATACTCACCACACCTTTAGAGACAAATACAAATTGAAAGTGAAGGGATGGAAGAAAAATATTCCATGAAAAAGAAAACTAAAGTAGAGCAGAGGTAGCTATGCTTATGTCAAATAAAATTGACTTAAAGTCAAAAACTATAAAAACAGATGTATTAGTCTGCTCTCACACTACTTATAAAGATATATTCAAGATGGGATAATTCATAAAGGAAAGAAGTTTAATTGACTCACAGTCCCACATGGCTGGGGAGGCCTCACAATTATGGCAGACGGTGAATAAGGAGCAAAATCACGTCTTACTTGGTGGCAGGCAGGTGTGGGGGAACTCCCTTTATAAAACCATCAGAGCTTGTGAGACTTATTCACTATCATGAGAATAGCATGGGAAAGAACCACCCCCATGATGCAATTACCTCCCACTGGGTCCCTTGCTTAACATGTAATTATGGGAGCTGCAATTCAAGATGAGATTTGCCATAGGAATACAGCCAAACCATTACCAGCAGACAAATAAGGATGTTGTATAATGATAACATGGTCAATTCATAAACAAGTTATAACAATTGTAAATATATATGTACTCCACATGAGAGCACCTAAATATGTGAAATGGATATTAAAGTATCTGAAGAATGAGATGGACTGTGATGCAATAATAGCAGAGTTCTTTAATTTCCCACTTCCAACAATGGCTAGATCATTCAGATAGAAAGTTAGTAAGGAAACTTGGACTGTAACAACACTTTAGACAAAATGAACCTAACAGACATAAACAGAATATTCCATTCAACAGCAACAGAGTGCACATTCTTCCCAATCACACATGGAATATTTTCCAGAATAGATCACATGTCAGGACACAAAACAAGTCTCAGCAAATTTAAGAAGACTAAAGTTATATCAAGTACCATTTCTAACCACAAGGGTTTAAAGCTAGAAATTAAGAAGAGGAATTTGGAAAAATTCAGATATATGAAAATTAAACAACTGCTCCTGAACAACAAATAGGCAATGAAGAAATTAAAATGCAAATTTAAAAATATCTTGAGATAAAAATGGAAACACAACATACCAAAACTTATGGGATACAGCAAAAGCAACTATAAAAAGAATGTTATCCTGGAATTGAGGATAAATGAGGTGTTATCCCTGAAATGCAAGGATGGTTCAACCTACACAGATCAGTAAATGTGATATGTTAAATTAACAGAATAAAAGACAAAGAAAGGATCATCTTATTTGATGCAGAAAAAGCATTTGACAAAATTTAGCATCCTTTCATGATAAAAACTCTTACCAAGTTACATATAAAAAAAATGTACCTCAACCCAATAAAGGCCTTTTATGAGAGTCCCACAGCTAACAGTATACTAAAGGTGAAAAATTGAAAGCATCTAACACTGGTTATAAGACAAAGATACCCACTCACCATTTTTATTCAACATAGTATTGGAATCCTTGCCCAAACAATTAGGCAAGAGAAAGAAATAAGTGGTATCTAAATAGAAAAGGAAGAAGAGAAATTGTCACTGTTTACTGGTGACATGATCTTACATAGACACCCTACAAATACCACCAAAAAGCTGTTAAAAATAAATACATGCAATATATCATAAATGGTACTGGCAGAGCTAGATTTCTACATTCAGAAGAACATAATTGGATCCTTATTTTACACCATATACAGAAAGCAACTTAAAATAAAAACTTAAACATAAGACTAGAAACTCTAAAACTACTGGAAGAAAAACTAGGGGAAAAAAACTATATCACATGATTTGGGGCAATGAGTTTTTGGATTTGACTCCAAAAGTGTGGGAAGTAAAGCAAAAATAGACAAATATTGTCTATTTTTCATCAAACTGAAAAGCTGCTGTGCAGCAAAGGAAGCAATTAATAGTGCACAGAGACAGCCTACAGAATGGAAAAAGTATCTGTAAGCCATACATCTGATAAAGGATTAATATCAAAAATATATAAGGAGCTCAAACAACTTAATAGCAAGAAGACCAAAAAAATGTAAAAATGAGCAAGGGACAAAGATAGATATTTCTCAAAAAAAGACATACAAATGGACAACATATATATGAAAAAATTGCTCAGCATTGCTAATCATTGGGAAAATGCAAATTAAAACTACAATGAGCTATTATCCCACAACTGTCAGAATGACTTTTATCAAAAAGATGAAAGATAATAAGTGTTGTTGAAGATGTAGATAAAGGAGAACCCTTGAAGACTTGTGGTGGGAATGGAATTTAGTACAACTCTTATGGAAAACAGTATGAAGGGCCCTCAAATAACTAAAAATAGAATTACCACATGATCCAGCAATGTACTTATGGATATTTACCCAAAAGTTTTGAAATCAGTTTGTGGAAGACATTGCACTCCCATATTTATTACAACACTATTCACACTAGCTAAGGTTTGAAATCAACCTAAGTATCTATCAACAGATAAATGTACAAAAAATATGCACAATGGAATAATACTCAGCCTTAAAAGAGAAGAAAATTCTGTCATTTGCAATGACATGGATGGAATTACAGAACATTATGCTAAGTAAAATATGCACAGAAAAATACTGCATACTGCATAGTCTCACTATTTTTTTTTTTTTTTTGAGAAGGAGTCTGTCACCCAGGCAAGAGTGCAATAGCAGGATCTCAGCTCACTGAAACCTCTGCCTCCTGGGTTCAAGTGATTCTCCTGCCTCAGCCTCCTGAGTAGCTGGAATTACAGGCACCCACCATCATGCCTGCCTAATTTTTGCAGTTTTAGTAGAAAGGGGTTTTCACCATGTTGTCCAGGCTGGTCTCGAACTCCTGATCTCTGGTGATCCACCCGCCTTGGCCTCCCAAAATTCTGGGATTACAGGCATGAGCCACCATGCCCAGCCTGCATAGTCTCACTTGTATGTGGAATCTAAAACAATCAAATATATAGAAGCAGAAACTAGAATGGTGGTTACAGAGGCGGGAGATAGAGAAATGGGAGGATGATAGTGAAAGGATACAAAATTTCAGTTAGGCCAGAGGATTATGTTTTTGTTTGTTGGGTTGTGTGCACAGTATGGTGAATACAGTTAATAATAATGTACATTTCAGAATTGCTAAGAGAGTGAATTTCAAATGTTCTTATCACAAAAAAGGTAAGTATTTAAGGGGATATGTTATCTAGCTTGATTTACTTACCACATCATAGTCATAAATTATTGCATCTCTTTGTACCCCATAAATTGATAAAATTATAAATTGTCAATTTACAATAACACGATTTAATTCCTTAGCATGTCTCTTTTGAGACCCCATGAGGCAGATGAGGAAGCAGCCATAAACAAGAGTCCCAAATTTTGATCACTAGGCTGATGATTCCACTATTTTAATTCATGATGTTGGTCATGTTTAAACTCTCTTAAGTAGAGGTGGGACCTTGGAACCTGTAAAAATAAACTAGTCATCCAGGGTAAACAATGTTGGAGATGTTTGCTCTACTGCTATAGGGTTGTTGGTTATTTTTTTCCTCTCAAGAAGTCTACTTATTATTTCTTCAGTCTCTGGGAGAGGATTTAATATGGAGATCCATGTTTCAATTAGGAAAATATGAAGGTTTTAAGAAGTCTCTATTGATAACCTTAAGTCAACTGTCTGAATATTGATGAACTCACTGACTACAATTATGTATAAAAATATTATGTTAATATGAGATGAGATAAATATACAATATAATGTTTCATCTTTGAATATTACAGAAGATTGGCATATTTTTCAAGTTATTTTTTATATTGCAATAAAAACTAGTATCTTTTTTTAATTTATAACGTTTCACATAAGCACAAGTGGTTCATATAGATATAATGTAATAATTGGAAGCACTTAAAAATAAAAAGAACCGTGACAAATAAAGATGTTTTACAGCAACAAGAGTCTTTAAAAAATCTTCATGTTAGATAACAATGGGGAAAAAATTAAAAACGAAGAGAATAGCTTTCTATTCATTAAGTAGGAAGAATTGCTTTAAGAAGAAAGTAAAATACAGTTTTGTTCCTGTTAAATGTGTTTATCAAACAACCTCTACATCTTTTATCTACCAACCAGTACTCTTCTAATAAATTAAAAGATAAGCGAAGCAAAGAAAATACAATATCAATCTTTAAAAATTAATTCAAGACATGCAACTGAAGGAAGGCATGACTCTAGATGTTATCCTTGGCTGTTTTCTCTTCCCCAACTATTCTTAACCTTTGAGAACCTTCTTAACAAAGCTGAGAAATTCCACTTCATGGATTTGTCAATATAATCTTTGTTAATTTCCAACACTCTGGATCTCTTTCCTGAGCTTCAGAATCAAATACCAACTCTCTGCTTGACATTTGCTATTGTGTATTCCATTTTCAATGCTTGGTATTATCTATTTCAAAGAAAACAACTTGTATTCATTACTATTAGTAAGATTGGGGCTCAGGAAACTTAGATAGTGTTAAATTACTTCAGGATTCATTTCATTTTTATATTCAAGATGTCTGGAGTTGACCAAGACTCTCTCCTTGACCACTCTATAGTTAAACTCCTCTGAGCTCTCTTCTAGCCTAAACCTTGACTTATGAGAACAACAAACTACTAGCACAAAGAACTTTACCCACTCTGCCGCTGATTGGCAAGACATTGGGTCAGAGATCTACTTTCCTTCTCTTTGATTCCTCTGCTATTCATGACTTCCATTCCCCACACTAACTCTTGTTACAAGATTTCTTCTATAATGTCAGTTATTATGGCTGCATTCCAGCCAACTGGAAGAAGGAAAGAAGGAGGGGGAAAAAAAGCATGTCTTTTAAAGACAATTCTTGGAAGCTGCTTGCACTCTCTGCTGTTGTTATACGGTCATGCTCAGCTCCAGAGAGGATGGAAATATATAGACTTTATTCTAGGCAACCCTTGTGTTCTGCAAATTCTGGGGATTACTTATTGCTAAAAAAAAAAAAAAAAAGAGAGAGAGAGAAGAGACGTTAGGGCATAGCTAGCATGCTCCACTACACCACTTTTAAAACTGCTTCTTTTTATTGAAATATTTCTCTTAATGATATCATTTAGTCATCAGAATCAAAATTTGTCGTCTCTCTTCTTTTTGGCTTGCAAATAAAATTGAAGCCATGTATCTCTTTAATGCAATAAATATGTTTAATTAGATGATCTCTAAGATCCCTTTCAGGTATTTCATGAAATAAGGTATCATTTGCTAAGAACTATCAAATCCTCTTGTATAGTATATCTTATAATGAACATAAGACCTAAAAATAAGAGCAGTCAGTGGCTCCCAATGTGTATTAGTTGAAATACAATTGAAAGAGCCCTAAACCAGATTTATTAAGACTTGGAGAGATATGGTCTGTCAGTCAGGGAGTTAGTGGGGAAACTGGCGTAAAGACACCACTTTTTAGGAAAATCCAAGAGTATGAGTTTGTGATTTAGTGTCTAGAGATGAGTTCACTTGGAGCAGATCAAAACCTGGAAGTAGATTTTCTGAAACTGAAATATTCTCAAAATATTAAAACAAATGTTACTTGTCAAAATGTGTTGCTTTTAATTAATGATATAATTTTGATTTTGTAATTGATATTTTATTTTGAATTAGTGCCTTAGTAGTTATAAATAGTATTTATTTTTTCTTTTTTAAAAACATTATGCTTTTGATGCAAATGGAAATTGGTTCCTTGTTCCTCTGTGTTAGAATGACCTGTTTATGAATAAAAACACAGATTTTGCCCTGAAAGTCTTGAAGCCCAAATTTTTGTGACAATATTTTTGAAGAGATATTTCAATTTCTTCCATTATAATTTGATAATTAAATTTTTTTAATACTTATTAAAATCTATTTTGATATTACTGCCTACAAAATCATTCATTTACCAAGGAATTAAAATATATTATCATATTGTCAATCACCTATGATTATAACCCATTTTTCTGTGTAATATGTCTATGAGATATATTTTTTCCTTAACAACTTTGCCAAAGTTTGTGTGTATTTTATCGTTTTAAAGAATTATATTTTAAATATATTTCGTTAACTCCATTTGTCTTTTAAATTTATGTTTTTACCTGTATTACTTTCATCTGCTTACCTCAAGTATATCTTTATTCTCCCTTTTTATGATTTCCTGAATTATATGTTTAGTTCATTTATTTTCACAGTTTTCACTTAATAATACAAAGGAAGTCAAATATGATTTTGCCACCGAGTACAACTTTAACCAGATGCCCAGATTCCTCATCACCCTCCATTTCTTAGATAATATGTTTTCTCAAATGTAATCGAGAATGAATTTTTTCCTTCATTCTCTTGGGTTAACTCTATTAAGTAAAGATTTTTCATTGTTCTTCATAGAGTAAAATTTATATATTCTCCTTATTTGAAATGGATTTTGTCACAGATTTTATAGGTTATGCTTCAAAGATTTTAATGTAAATCAGAGATGAGGAGAATGTTATAACATCTAAAGATTTTATTATGATAGAGGCTCGGCTAAGCCTATTAATTATTGAAAATGACTTAAATTTAGATGCTATTTGTTGAATTAAAGTTTATGAGTTACTTTTTCTGTGTGTAGCAGATGTCTTTAAAATCTGCTCTTTTAAACCACAGGTGATAGCAGTTGCTTCTGCTCCTAAGGGAATTATCTCTAGAGGTGACAGCTGGTTACATTAACAAAATCCTTTGAAATTGGGCTGTGCATGTGAAAAGTGAAGTCCATAGAGTTTAGATCGAGGTATCAAAACAAATAAATATTTAAATTGCTTAGCTAAAAAATAACAAATAACAGGGACATTTTCAGTGTGGGAAAGTAGAAGAGGGAAGTAAGGCAAGTAAGCTGAAGGGGAAGGAGAAAGAAACAAGAAACCATCAGCATAAAGAGGCATCCTGAGAAATATCAACCCCTGTACAATTCAGAACAGTCCATGAATATTTATTGATTTTTTAATTTTCTATTTATTTTTTTGAAAGACAGTCTCACTCTAGAGTCTCACTGTGTCACCCAGGTTGGAGTGCAGTGGTGTGATCTCGTCCCACTGCAACCTCTGCCTCCCAGGTTCAAGTGATTCTCCTGCCTCAACCTCCTGAGTAGCTGGGATTACAGGTGTGTGCCACCACGCCCAGTTAATTTTTATATTTTTAGTAGAGATGAGGTTTCGCCATGTTGGCCAGGCTAGTCTCAAACTCCTGACCTCAGGTGGTCCACCTGCCTGGG
>CAUYLG010037786.1:0-36388 GCA_963573385.1 Cacajao melanocephalus
GTGATTCTCCTGCCTCAGCCTCCTGAGTAGCTGCGATTACAGGCATTTGCCATCACACCCAGCTAATTTTTGTTTGTTTGTTTGTTTGTTTGAGATGGCAGTCTCACTCTGTGCTGGGAAAAAGGCTAATCTTATCTGGCACGGGATGGGGGTTAATGGAAGACCATGCTCCGTGCTCAAAGTAAGGAAGACCTCTTTGAAGCACCAGAATGTGGTCAGACTTGCTGGCTGTAGCTGCAGGCTTTTCCCTATCTGTTTACTGATTGTATCTAAAGTAGAGCGTTCTCTGTACCTTCAAAGGAAATGCCAAACCACCACAGCTATAGATCATCTGCTCGATGCTTCTTTTTTACCCCCCACATCCCTGAGCACATGCTTCTTTGTTTAAACATTCAATAAATAGTGTGGGTTTCCAGTGCTGGGGCCTTCGCATCCTCCTACTCCCCTCCGCCCCTCTGGGAGCCCATCTTCATGCGCTCTTACTCTTGTCTCTTAATTTCTTTTTTTTTTTTTTTTTAGAGATGGGGTTTCACAATGTTGGTCAGGCTGGTCTCGAACTCCCGACTTCAGGTGATCCACCCATCTCAGCCTCCCAAAGTACTGGGATTACAAGCATGAGCCACCATGCCTGGCCTTTGTCTCTTAATTTCTTTGTCTCGACAGACCCTTGTTACTTCCTAGGTTGTGTCTGGGCTGGTCCCTGACAACTCTGTTGCCCAGACTGGAGTGTAGTGGCATGATCTTGGCTCACTACAACCTCCACCTCCTGGGTTCAAACAACTCTTCTGCCTCAGTCTCCTGAGTAGCTGGGACTACAGGCACGAACTGCTATGCCTGGTTAATTTTTGTATTTTTAGTAGAAACAGGGTTTCACTATGTTGACCAGGCTGGTCTCGAACTCCTGACCTCCTGATCTGCCCGCCTCAGCCTCCCAAAGTGCTGGGATTACAGGCGTGAGCCACCGCGCCAGGCTAATTTTGTATTTTTAGTAGAGACAGAGTTTCTCCATGTTGGTCAGGCTGGTCTCGAGGTCCCGACTGACCTGAGGTGATCCACCGGCCTCAGCCTCCCAAAGTGCTGAAATTACAGGTATGAGCCACCTTGCCTGGCCACACCTGGCTAATTTTTGTGTTTTTTTGTGGAGAGAGGTTTCACCAAGTTGCCCAGGTTGGTCTAAAACTTCTTGGCTCAGGTGATCCACCTGTGTTGGCCTCCAAAAGTGCTGGGATTATAGGCGTGAGCCACTGTGCCTGCCCCTCCCTCAGTTTCTTAAAGGTGAAATTATTCTTCTCTGCTTGCCTAGGTAGGAGAATCTTGAAGGAAAGAGAGAGTATAATCTTACTTCCCATTGTAAATTTTTTTTTCTTTTTGAGACAGAGTCTTGCTCTGTTGCCAGGCAACAGGCTGGAGTGCAATGGCGTGATCTCAGCTCACTGCAACCTCCACCTCCTGGGTTCAAGCAATTCTCCTGCCTCAGCCTCTGGAGTAGCTGGGACTACAAGCACCAACCACCACGCCCAACTAATTTTTTTTTTCTTAATATTTTAGTAGAGACAGGGTTTCACCATGTTGGCCAGGAGGGTCTTGATCTCTTGACCTCGTGATCCACCCACCTCGGTCTCCCAAAGTGCTAGGATTACAGGCGTGAGCCACTGCGCCTGGCTTCCCATTGTAAATTACATTCTATCACTAGTTGTCCACATTTCTGTGGTAGCTTTACCAAGGATGTCCAATCTTTTGGCCTTCCTGGGCCACGTTAGAAGAATAATTGTCTTGGGCCACAATCAAATACACTAACACTAACAATAACTAATGAGCTAAAACAAAAAAATCACAAAATAATCTTATAATTTTTTATTTTTTGAGACAGAGTCTAATTCTGTCACCCAAGCTAGAGTGCAGTATAGTGCCATCTTGGCTCACTGCAACCTCTGCTTCCCAGGTTCAAGTGATTCTCCTGCCTCAGCCTCCCAAGTAGCTGGGATTACAGGCATGAGCCACCACATCTGGCTGATTTTGTATTTTTACTAGAGACGGGTTTCTCCATGTTGGTCAGGCTGGTCTTGAACTCCTGACCTCAGGTGATGCACCCGCCTCAACCTCCCAAAGTGCTGGGATTATAGGCATGAGCCACTGTGCCCACCTGACTCTTTTTTTGTATTGTTTTTGAGATGGAGTTTTGCTCTGTCGCCCATGCAGGAGTGCAATGAAGCGATCTCGGCTCAATGAAACCTCTGCATTTTGGCTTCAAGTGATTCTTTCTCAGCCTTCAGAGTAGCTGAGATTACAGATGCCTGACACCAGCCTCGGCTAATTTTTGTGTTTTTAGTAGAGATAGGGTTTCACCATGTTGGCCAGGCTGGTCTCAAGCTCCTGACCTCAAGTGATCAGCCCGCCTCAGCCTCCCAAAGTGCTAAGATTACAGACGTGAGCCACTACACCGGCCCCAAGTGACTCTCAAGGACTGGAGACACAGGCTATTATGAATTTCTAACCACAGTCTCTTAGTCTCCATTTTAAATAACAAAAGAGGAAATTCTTCACTCCCTGACACAACTCTCCATCATACAGTTGGCCAAGAGCAGTTAGCAACTTTCATCCTTAATTCGTGTCCTTTGGGAGTTGCTGCTTTCTTAGTCATTAAATGCATGTAGGCAGTGTCTGTTTTGTTAAGCCAGATTTATACCAAATGAAAAGGCAGAGAAAGATCTAATTTAATGAATATTTCTTTTATTATTATTATTTTTTTTTTCAAAGATGGGGTTTCACCATGATGGCCAGGCTGGTCTTGAACTCCTGACCTCAAGTGATCTACCCACCTCGGCCTCCCAAAGTTCTAAGATTACAGGCATGAGCCACCGCGCCCGGCCTTTATTATTATTTTTTTAAGATGGGGTTTCACCATGTTGGTCAGGCTGGTCTTGAACTCCTGACCTCAGGTGATCCGCCCACCTTGGCCTCCGAAGTGCTTGGATTACAGGCGTGAGCTACCACACCCGGCCAGATTTCTGTTATTTTTATTTTTTCAGAGATGGAGTTTCGCTCTTGTCACCCAGGCTGGGGTGCAATGGCGTGATCTCTGATCACTGCAACCCTGTGCCTCCTGGGTTCAAGCGATTCTCTAGCCTTAGCCTCCCAAGTAGCTGGGATTACAGGCACCTGCCACCACGCCTGGCTAATTTTTGTAGTTTTTTTTTTTTTTGAGACAGAGTCTTGCACTGTTGCCCAGGGTGGAGTGCAATGGCATGATCTTGGCTCACTGCCTACCTCCCGGGTTCAAGCTATTCTCCTGCCTCAACCTCCTGAGTAGCTGGGATTACAGGCACCTGCCACTACGCTTGGCTATAATTTTTGTATTTTTAGTAGAGACAAGGTTTCTTTTTTATTTTATTTTTTTTTAGAGACAGGGTTTAACCATGTTGGCCAGGCTGGTCTTGAACTCCTGATGTCAGGTAATTGCCCTCCTTGGCATCCCAAAGGGCTGACATTACAGGCATGAGCCACTGCGCCTGGTCTTAATGAAGATTTCTTTTTTTTGAGACAAGAGTTTTTGTTCTTGTTGCCCAGGCTGGAGTGCAGTGGCGCAATCTTGGCTCACCACAACCTCCACCTCCTGGATTAAAGCGATTCTCCTGCCTCAGCCTCCTGAGTAGCTGGGATTACAGACATGAGCCACCACGCCCAGCTAATTTTGTATTTTTAGTAGAGACGGGGTTTCTCCATGTTGGTCAGACTGGTCTCGAACTCCCAATTTCAGGTGACCGCCTGCCATGGCCGCCTAAAGTGCTGGGATTACAGGCGTGAGCCACCATGCCCTGCCAAGAGCTAGCTGAAGATTTCTAAGAACTAGATCAACAAATCAGTGGGATTGTAAAAGCAATTCTTGGGACACAGGTTGGGAAATTTTGTGCTTAATTCAGAGATAAAAAATCCAGCAATCTCATTTCTGGGTATTGAAACTGTAGAAAATAAAATTTTAGGCTGTGCGGGGTGGCTTAGTCCTGTAATCCCAGTACTTTGGGAGGTTGAGGCAGTCGGATCACCTGAGATTGGGAGTTCGAGACCAGACTGACCAATATGGAGAAACCCCGTCTCTACTTAAAAAATACAAAATTAGCTGGGCATGGTGGCGGTCGCCTATAATCTCAGCTACTTGGGAGGCTGAGGCAGGAGAATCGCTTGATTCCGGGAGGCAGAGGTTGCGGTGAGCGGAGATCATGCCATTGTGCCATTGCATTCCAGCTTGGGCAACAAGAGCGAAACTCCATCTCAGAAAAACCAAAAACAGGCTGGGCGTGGTAGCTCACACCTGTAATACCAGCACTTTGGGAGGCTGAGGTGGGTGGATCACAGGGTCAGGAGTTCGAGACCAACCTGGCCAATATGGTGAAATCCCATTTCTACTAAAAACACAAAAATTAGATGGGCGTGGTGGCACGTGCCTGTAGTCCCAGCTGCTCGGGGGGCTGAGGCAGGAGCATCGCTTGAACCTGGGAGGTGGAGGTTGTAGTGAGTGGAGATCGCTCCACTGCACTCCAGCGTGAGGGACAGAGTGAGATTGTCTCGTAAAATAAAATAAAATGAATAAAATAAAACAGAGATCTAAAGACTGACAAATGAGTCTGGGTGCATTGGCTAAAGCCTGTAATCCTAGCTGTTTAGGTGGTTGAGGCAGGCGGATCAGGGATTTGAAACCAGCCTGGCCAACATGGTAAAACCCTGTCTTTACTGAGAATATAAAAATCAGCAGGGCATGGTACTGCACGCCTGTAACCCAGCTACTCAGGAGACTGATGCAGGAGAATCGCTTGACTCCAGGAGACCGAGGTTGCAGTGAGCTGAAATTGCACTACTGCACCTTAACCTGAGCAACAGAGTGAGACTCTGTCTCAAAAAAAAAAAAAACCTACAAAAGAGACTAGAAAAATTCCACCCTTTCACTAGTATAACATCACATGAGAGATAAAAAAGGAAATCAAAGGGCCAGGCGCGGTGGCTCACGCCTGTAATCCTAGCACTGTGGGAAGCCGAGGTGGGTGGATCACCTGAAGTCAGGAGTTCAAGACCAGCCTGGCCATCATGGTGAAACCCCATCTTTAAAAAAAAAAAAGGAAATCAAAATATTTCACCCCAAAACATGTCTCTTTGCTCTCTTTTGAAATGGCGCGCACAGTGGCTCATGCCTGCAATCTCAATACTGGGAGGCAGAGGCAGGAATATTGCTTGAAGTCAGGAGTTAGAGACCAGTCTGAGCAACAAAGCCAGATTCTGTCTATATAAAACTAAGTAAATAATAAATAAATAAATAAATAAAGGCCCTGCCAAGCCATCTTTTGTGAGGGAAAGGCATCTGTAAAGAATCTATGTTGACATAACCAGATCTTTCTCCTATGAGGTCTTCCCAATCCTGAAGAGATTAACTGACAGGCTAGCATATCTATCTATCTATATCTATATCTATATATCTATATCTATATCTATCTATCTATTTTTGAGACAGAGTTTCACTCTTGTTGCCCAGGCTGGAGTACAATGGCACAATCTCAGGTCACTGCAACCTCCACTTCTTCCTGAGTTCAAGGGATTCTCCTGCCTCCGTCTCCCATGTATCTGGGATTACAGGAATGTGCCACCACACCCAGCTGTTTTTTTTTTTTTTTTTTTTTTAGTAGAAACGGGGTTTCACCATGTTGGCCAGGCTGGTCTTGAACTCCTGACATCAGGTGATCCACCTGCCTAGGCCTCCTAAAGTGCTGGGATTACAGGCGTGAGCCACCATGTCTAGGCTTTTTTTTTTTTAGATGGTGTTTCACCATGATGGCCTGGCTGGTCTTGAACTCTTGACCTCAGGTGATCCACTCACCTCGGCCTCCCAAAGTGCTAGGATTACAGGCATGAGCCACTGCGCCCGGCCATATCTAGCCTTATATATATTTTTGACACAGGATCTCACTTTGCCACCCAGGGCGAAGTGCAGTGTTGCGATCATGGCTCACTGTAACCTCTGCTTCCCAAGATCAAGCCATCCTCCCACCTCCATATCCCTAGTAACTGGGACTATAGGTATGTCCCACCATGCCTGGCTTTTTTTGTTTTTAAGGAGTTTTGCTCTTGTTGCCCAGGCTAGAGTGCAATGGCATGATCTTGGCTCACTACAACCTCCACCTCCTGGGTTCAAGTGATTCTCCTGTCTCAGCCTCCCAAGTAGCTGGGACTGTAGGCATCCTCCAACACGCCCGGCTCATTTTTGCATTTTTTGTAGAGACGGGGTTTTACTGTGTTAGCCAGGCTGGTCTCAAACTCCTAACCTCAGGTGATCCAACTGCCTCAGCCTCCCAAAGTGCTGGGATTACAGGCATGAGCCACCATGCTTTGCGTTTTATGTTTTTTTTTTTTTTTTTTTTTTTTTATTCTTCTAACAGACGGGGTTTCGCCGTTTTGCCCAGGGTAGTCTCAATCTCCTGAGCTCAAGTGATCCTCTACATTCCCAGGCCTAGTGATCCCAGCTTCCCAAAGTGCTAGGATTTCAGGCATGAGCCACTGTGCCTTGCCAAATAATATTCTCTTGCTGGGCGCGGTGGCTCATGCACGTAATCCCATCACTTTGGAAGGCTGAGGCGGGTGGATCACAAGGTCGGGAGTTTGACAACAGCCTGACCAACATGGTGAAACCCTGTCTCTGCTAAAAATACAAAAAGAACTAGTGGTGGCATGTGCCTGTAATCCTTGCTCCTCAGGAGGCTGAGGCAGGAGAATTGCTTGAACCCAGGAGGCGGAGGTTCCAGTGAGCCGAGATTGTGCAACTGCATTCCAATCTGGGTGAGAGAGCAAGACTCGGTCTCAAAAAAAAAAAATTATAGCTATATATCACATCTTGTTTAACTATTCATCTATTGATGGACACTTGGGTTTCTCCTGCCTTTGTCTATTGTGAATAATGCTGCTATGAGTATGGGTGCAACACTGAGTCCCTGATCTTAATTCTTTTGGATTTAAAACCACAAGTGGAATTGCAGGATCATATGGTAATTCTATTTTCAATTTTTTGAGGATCTACAGTACTATCCCATAGTGGCTGCACCATTCAGTATTCCCACCAACAGTGCACAGGTGTTCCAATATTTTCACATCCTTGCTAACACACTTTTTTGATAAGTAGTCAGCCTAATGGGTTGAGGTGATAACTCATTTCTTTTTTTTAATTAAATTTTTTTTTTCTGGCTGGGTGCAGTAGCTCACTCCTGTAATCCCAGCACTTTGGGAGGCCGAGGCGGGTGGATCATGAGGTCAAGAGTTCAAGACCAGCCTGGCCAATGAAACCCTGTCTCTACTAAAAATAGAAAAATTAGCTGGGTGTGGTGGCGTGCACCTATAATCCCAGCCGCTCAGGAGGCTGAGGCAGGAGAATCGCTTGAACTCAGGAGGCGGAGGTTGCAGTGAGCCGAGATCGCACCACTGCACTACAGCCTGGGCAACAGAGCAAGACTCCATCTCAAAAATTAAAAAAAAAAAAAAATCAAAAAATTTTTTTCTGTGACAGAGTTTCACTCTTCTTGCCCAGGCTGGAGTGCAATGGTGCAATCTCAGCTCACCGCAACCTCTGTCTCCTGGGTTCAAGCAATTCTCCTGCCTCAGCCTCCCGAGTGGCTGGGATTACAAGCGTGCGCCACCATGCCTGGCTAATTTTGTATTTTTAGTAGAGACAAGGGTTTCTCCACGTTGGTCAGGCTGGTCTTGAACTTCTGAGCTCAGGTGATCTGCCCGCTTGGGTCTCCCAAAGTGTTGGGATTACAGGCGTGAGCCTCTGTGTCTGTCCAAAAAAAATTTTAAGACAGGGTCTCTGTCACTCAGGCTGGAGTGCAGTGGCAGGATCACGGCTCACCACAGGCTCAATCTCCTAGGCTGAGGTGATCAGCCTCCCTATCAGCTGGGACTATAGGTACCTGCCACCACACTCGGCTAATTTTTTGTTTTTCTGTAGAGACAGAGTTTTGCTGTGTTGTTCAGGCTGATCTGCAATTCTTGTACTCAAGCAATCTGCCCGCCTGGGCCTCCCAAAATGCTAGGATTACAAGCATGAACAACTGTGTGCATGGCCTCATTGTGGTTCTGATTTGCATTTCCCCTAGTGATTCCTAGCCCCCGCCCCGTCCTTTTTTTTTTTTTTTTTTTAAGATGGAGTCTCGCTCTGTTATCCAGGCTGGAGTGCAGTGCTGCAATCTCAGCTCACTGCAACCCCTGCCTCCTGGGTTCAAGCGATTCTCCTGCCTCAGCCTCCTGAGTAGTTGGGATTACAGGCACTTGCCATCATGCCCAGCTAATAATTACCTTTAGTAAAGACAGGGTTTCATATGTTGGCCAGGCTGGTCTCAAACTACTGACCTGTGATCCTCCTGCCTTGGCCTCCCAGTGTTGGGATTACAGGTGTGAGCCATCACACATGCCCTTTTTTTTTTTTTTTTTTTGAGATGGAGGAGTTTTGCTGTTGTTGCTCAGGCTGGAGTGCAATGTCCCAATCTAGGCTCACTGCAACCTCCACCTCCTGGATTGAAGCGATTCTCCTGCCTCAGCCTCCCAAGTAGTTGAAATTAGTTTTTCTTGGAATTCCTACATAGCTACCTGTAAACTGTTATGTTCTAGTTTGCCTGGGACAATCCTGATTTTCATTTATTGTCCTAATGTAATTATGGCTATCCTAACCAGAAGCTACTTTATAGATTAAAATGTCTGTAGAAAATATGCTTAAGAGCAGAAAGTTTACACTATACTCAAAATCTCCCCCTTCAGGAGGTAGCCTTTTCATCTACCTCCAACCTCTTCAACCCTGTACCAAACTCTTACATGTCAAATTGTAGCCAGTGTAAACTACTCAGAGGCCACAGAAGCCCCAGTGTGCATTCAGAAAGATTGGAGTTCAGGCTGGGTGAGGTGGCACATGACTGTAATCCCAGCACTTTTGGAGGCCGAGATGGGTGGATCACCTGAGGTCAGGAGTTCAAGAACAGCCTGGCCAATATGGTGAAACCCCGGCTCTACTAAAAATATTTAAAAAAACCCAAAACATAAATAAGCCTGCCATGGTGGCACAGGCTTGTAATTTCAGCTACTCAGGAGGCTGAGGCAGAAGAATCATTTGAACCTGGGAGACAGAGGTTGCAGTGAGCCGCGATCATGCACCACTGCACTCCAATCTGGGCAGTAAGTGTGAAACTCTGTCTCAAAAAAATAAAGATTGGAGTTCAGTGAAGGGACTGATTACTAGATACAGAAGAATCAGGATCTGCTAACAGTTATCTGGAAAAGTGGAATTGATAAAGTCTTTTTTTTTTGAGACAGAGTTTTGCTCTTTGTTGCCCAGGCTGGAGTACAATGGTGTGAATTCGGCTCACTGCAACTTCTGCCTCCTGGGTTCAAGCAATTCTCCTGTCTCAGCCTCCCAAGCAGCTCCGATTACAGGTACCTGCCACCACGCCTGGCTAATTTTCATATTTTTAGTAAAGACAGGGTTTCACCATGTTGACCAGGCTGGTCTCAAACTCCTGACCTCAGGTGATCCACCTGCCTTCACCTCCCAAAGTGTTGGGATTACAGGCATGACCTACCACCCCTGGTAAAGAAACCAAGTTTTTTTGAGATAGGGTCTCACTCTGTCGCCCAGGCTGTAGTGCAGTGGTGCGATCCCAGCTTACTGCAACCTCTGCCTCTGGGCTCAAGTGATCGTATTTTTTTTTTTTTTTTTGTAGAGACGGGGTTTCACCATGTTTCCCAGGCTGGTGCCAAACTCCTAGTTGTGCTAAAGTGACCCACCTGCCTTGGCCTCCCAAAGTGTTGGGATTACAGGTGTGAGCCATCATGCCCAGCCAGAAATGAGAAACTTTATAGTCAAGTTGTATTTCCTGAAGATAAGAAGATCCTAACAGCTAGAATAGTAACATCTTAAAAGAGGTAGAAAGTCTGAGATTTTAAGTGGGAAATCTGTGGCACTGAACCTTATCAGATGAGTTAGGCCTTTGGGCAAGGTGGCTCAGGCCTATAATCTCAGCACTTTGGGAGGCTGAAGTGAGTGGATCACCAGGTCAGGAGTTTGAGACCATCCTGGCCAAACTGTCCTGGCCAACATGGTGAAACCCCATCTCTATTAAAATACAAAAAATTAGCCAGATGTGGTGGCAGGCTCCTGCAGTCCCAGCTACTCGGGACACTGAGGCAGGAGAATTGCTTGAACCTGGGAGGTGGAGGTTGCAGTGAGCCAAGATCCAGGCTTCAGCCTGGCGAGAGCAAGACTCTGTCTGAAAACAACAACAACAAGAAAAACAACAACAAAACCCACAAACAACAAATGAGGGACGTCTTAGGAGTAATTTTTTTTTGGGGGGGGGTGGGGGCGGGGGAAAGAGACCAGTCACTGACTGAGTTCATCCAACAAGAAGCCATAACTTTATTTATGATAGAAACAGTACAAATTTCAAACCAAGCTGCAGTTACTCCTTTGAGAGACCAAAAAAAGTTGCTTTCAGATGGTTACATTGTTAATTCCTGTAAGAGAGAAAAGATAATTAGTGGTTCTTATGGGCAAATCAGGAGAATTCAGGTCACTAAAACCTACGGCAACTCAGAAGAGGCTCTGGAATGAGGTTCCCTAACTGGCTGATATTTAACAGAGAAAATAAAGTTACTCATAATTGGTCAGGGCAGAGGGAATCAAGAAACAAAGGCTTCAACACTTACCATAATAGCATTTACAATATCATTACTGTTGTTCTTCAGGGCTCGGACTGCCTTTGCTCTTGACACATTTGCTTGTGACATGACCAATTCTATGTCTTTAACTTCTACACCTGTTTCATCGACCTGAGCGAGGAGAGGGAAAAAGCAGTAAATTAAAGGCAAGAACAATTTCAGCAGTCCTTTGGAGTCTCCTGAATCTAGCTGATCCACCTGCCTTGGCCTCCCAAAGTGTTGGGAGCTATATTAATAGCTCAAAACTACTTAACAGGGTTCAAGACCCTAAACAATATAAAATCCACTCACCAACACGAACATATTGCTATATGGCTCAAGTTAAAAGTATAAAAGATTTCCTATTTCTAGTATACCTCTTCCTCTTCACTCTCCTCTTGTACAGTTGGAGTCTGTGTGTTTTCTTGAATGTTTGAGACAGCTTCACCTTGAACTTTGAATTTCTCAGCAGCTGCTAGTTGTGCTTGCTGAGATAAATCTTCGATCTACAGGGTAGAGAATACAGATCCATGTGAACAGATCAGTCTGCAGTCATTGAAAAGGAAATCATATAATTTCACAATTCTCTCTGTAAACTCACTTCGGGTAACTTACTGTATAGCTTTAAACTGGTTGCCTTCACTCACATTATGTATCATAATATAAAAAGTAGTTGTTTAGGTTTAGAGCAGTGGTTCTCAACTGGGGGTAATCATGTCTCCCAGGGGGTACATGGCAATGGAGTATTTTGGCTGATCAAAACTGGTTGCGATGCTGCTAAACATCCATAATGCGCAGGATACCCCTTCCATAACAGAGAACTATCTGATGCAAAATGTCAGCAATGCTGAGGTTGAGAAACCCTGGTCTAGAGCAATTCCGAAGAAAACATTACTCACCTTGGCTTCCCCAAACACTATGTAGGTATCCGAAGCAGGGCTCTTGTAGACATCTGGTTTTGTGATGACAAAGAGGATATTCTTAGATTTCCGGATAGTGACTCTGGTAACTCCTGTAACCTGTCGAAGACCCAGTTTGGACATAGCCTAAAAAGAAAATAATATCAGGTTTTCAACTTCTTTAGAAGCAGCCTAAAGAAGCAAGGAACATAATACAACATACAAAGCAAAGCCTTTCCCCAGGCTAAGAAAAGTTCATACAATAGAGAATGGGTTTTCTGCCATAGTAACTTCTGTTACCCTTTTTTTGAGACAGGTCTTGCTCTGTCACCCAGGCAGGAGTGCAGTGGTGCCATCTCAGCTCAATGTAACCTGTGCCTCCCAGGTCCAAGCAATTGCTGTGCCTCAGCCAACTCAGTAGCTGGAACTACAGGCATGTACCACCACACTGTGCTATTTTTTTATGTGGCATTTTTAGTATAGATGGGGTTTCGCCATGTTAGCCAGGCTGGTCTTGAACTCCTGACCTCAAGTGATCCACCTGCCTTGGTCTCCCAGAGTGCTGGGATTACAGGTGTGAGCCACTAACCGGGCTACTTCTGTTGCTTTACTTGTATAACCAAAATACCACCTGTTCCCCCAAAACCTACGGAAATAGAAATAAAGAGTTCCACTCTCTATAAAGGTGCTTCATGAGATCCTGAAATCCTTTTATTTTTTTAAAAATTTTATTTATTTGAGACGGAGTCTCACTCTTGTTGCCCAGCAACAAGAGCAATGGTGTGATCTCAGCTCACCGCAACCTCTGCCTTCTGGGTTCAAGCAATTCTCCTACCTCAGCCTCCCCACTGGCTGGGATTACAGGTGCCTGCCACCACGCCCAGCTGATTTTTTGTATTTTTAGTAGAGACAGGGTTTCACTATGTTGGTCAGGCTAGTCTCGAACTCCTGACTTCAGGCGATCTACCCGCCTCAGCCTCCCAAACTGCTGGGATTACCGCACCTGGCCCTGAAATCCTTTTCAAATAAATCTTACCTTCCGTGCCTTCTTTTCACTTCGACTCTGTTTTGCTTTACTGACGGGTTCTTCATCTATCTCAGCTGCTGCCGCCAGCTAAGAGGATAAAACAGCTGTTGGTTAACCAGAATCTAAGATCTGGATAGTACAATCTCCATGTGTTTTTTCCTTTATGAAGGGTCACGGTTCCAAATACAAAAGTCACTCTGATCAACCCTGCTTCCTTGACCCAATTACTTATACCAGTTATTAGAGAATACCCACCTGGGCTTGTTGTGTGGTTGCCTGGGTGGAGTCCTGTTCTTCAAGCTCTGGTACTGATTCATCACTGTCAGATTCTGTTCCAGATCCTAAGATGAGAAACAACTTTTACTAGTTTACAGTAGAAATCTGAAGGTACTTCACCACAGCCTGCCTGGACTAGAGGTCAATGCGTAATGCTAGACCTTAGAATGTTAAATGTAAACCAACTGGCTTGTGTGAAGCCAGCCTGATAGCCCCTTAGTCACTTACTAGTGTGTATATATCTAGTAAAGACCCAGCCCTACCCAGAAATGAGGAGTAATCACTAGAAAGAGCTGAGCAGTTTAATATACTGCTTTCTTTCCTTCAAGGTCTTTGTTTCTTGGCACAGGCAAATAATGACCCATATGATTCTAAATTTTACCCAATAGTCCAATTGTCCCTGAAAAGTTCTGCCAGAAGGTGCCCCCAGATACACTTAATTGAAAAAAACAATGAAATCACACCGTGGAGGCGTTAACAGGTAGGGGTGCTCTTCCCCTCAACTTTTAACTGGGTTGAAGGAAGTCAAAAGCAGTCATGTACACATATTCAGCCTCATTTCCAAACCGTTCACCCCAGCAATGTGATCTAATCAATATAGTTAGAAGATTCTCAATGATGTCGATCTGTAACTCTATAATTTTTCCAAACTTATTCACATAAGTTTCTCTCAATTGAAAGGCCAAGCATCCGTAAAGACTACTGAGGAAAAAAAGCATATACCTGCACCATTTTCAGGCTAGGAAAAACAGGTTTCTACATTTTTATATAAAAGGAGTCCCTGGGTAACTGCTCATTACTAAGTCTAAGAAGGGAAAAAGAAATACAAATAGTTTAATTCTCTTAATTTTTTTTTTTTTTTTTTAAGATGGGGTTTCACCATGATGGCCAGGCTGGTCTTGAACTCCTGACCTCAGGTGATCCACCCACCTCGGCCTCCCAAAGTGCTAGGATTACAGGCGTGAGCCACTGCGCCCGGCCCAATTCTCTAATATTTTAGTAAATCTCAGGCCCAGGGACAAGGTTAGTGATGTGGTAGGGATTAGAGCAAATTAAAGGTCTGGCAGGTCTTGGTTTTCAATATCAGATCCACTAGGTAAAATAGATGGCATGGCAGGCTCAGGGTAGCCTGGGCCACACAAGATGATATACAAGGTACTATCTATCTATCTGAAGTCATGAAAACCAAGATTTGGTTTCATATTCCTAGAATTTTTGCATTTAAAATTATCATTCTATGTTCTACGTCCAAACTCAAGCAGATTCACTGAAGAAAGCGGCGCATCACAGGGTTAGTATTGGTGGCTAGCCCCCAAGAGGGGTGTGGGCGACAGACACACCATGCACACAGCAAACCAAAGCAAATACCCTTGTTGTTCTTCAGAACAGGCTGCTTGGCAGAGGGGGTTGGGACAGGGATTCCAGCAGGTTTAGGGGTGGGCATGTTGACGAGGACCGACTGGAAAGGCACTCCCCCAGAGACTGGTTCCGGGGGAATCAGAGGCGGCAGCTCATCCTCATCAGCAGGGGCTAGGGGTTTAGAGGGTGATTCCAACACCAGCCCAGGAGAGGACGGCAGAAATTGCTGTGTAGGAGGCAGAGGGGGAACTGGGGAGGGAGCAAGAGGCAGAGACACTGGTGGGGTGGGTGCTAGAGAGACAGATGCTGATTCAGGTTTAGGAAGGACTTTCTCAGAGGCAGCTGCTGTTAAAGGGATGGATGCCTGCGACTCATGAGGAGCCAAGGGGCCCTTTGGGAAATGAGAAGCATCTTTGCCTTTTGCTGTCTTTGAAGAGCCTTTCTGGTTAGGGAGTAGAGGGGCTGGAGCCACTGTGGAAGGAGGTCCTTTAGTACCATTCTTAGCTGAGGGATCTGGGCACATAGGAGGTGAAGTAGCAGAACTCTTCTTAGTTTGTGGACCTTTCCCAATGGGAGCCGTGATGATTGGCGTACTTTCTGAAGTTGGGACAAGTACTTCTTTCAGGGCTGTGGGGCCTTTCTTTGCTGGAAGCCCTTTAGATGCTTGAGGAACAGTGGCCCCCATTTTACATGTGACAGAAACTGGGGAGGTAGGAGAGTCTTTGAGGGAGGAAGGAGTCACAGGTGGGGAAGTGGGAGTCTCTTTGGGGGCTGGAGTTGCTGGGCCCTTTTTAGGGGATGGAGGAGTCACAGCTGGAACAGTAGGGGCCTCTTTGGGAACGGGAGAAGTCATAGTTGGGGGAATGGGGACCTCTTTGTAACAGGGAGGAGTCACTGCTGGGGGACTGGAGGTCTCTTTAGAGGATCTGGTAGCTGGGGCTTCTTTGGGGGCTGAAATTGCTGGGGTCTTTTTGGAGGAGGGAAGAGTCATAGCTGGAGGAATGAGGGCCTCTTTGGGAGCTGGAGTTGCTGGGGTCTTTTTAGAGAGAGGAGTCACTGTTGGGGGAGTGGGGTCCCTTCTGGAGGATGGGGTAGTGGGGACCTCTTTGGGGTAAGAAGGATTCATAGTTGGCAGAGTGGGGGCCCCTTTGGGGGCTGGAGTTGCTGGGGCCTTTTTGGGAGAGGAAGAAGTTGGGGGTTGTTTGGGGGCTGGAGGCTCCTTGGGGGAAAGAAGAGTCACTGCTGGGAGAGTGGGATCCCCTTTGGAGGATGGGGTAGTTGGGCCTCCTTTAGGGGAAGGAGTTGTAGCAGGGCCTCCTTTGGGGGCTGAAGTTGCTGGGGTTTTGGGGGAGACAGGAGTCACTGCTGGGGGAGTGGAATCTCCTTTGGATGGGGTAGCTGGGCCTTCTCTGGGGACTGGAGTTGCTGGAGCCTTTTTGGGTGAGAGAGGAATCACTGCTGGGGAAGTGGGGTCCCCTTTGGGGGAGGGAGTTGAAGCTGGGGGAGTGGGGTCCTCTTTGTAGGATGGGTTTGTTGGGCCTCCTTTAGGGGAGGGAGTTGTAGCTGCGAGAGTGGGGACCCCTTTTGGGTGTGGAGTAGCTGGGCTTCCTTTGGGGGATGGGGTAGCTGAGCCTCCTTTGGGGGCTGAAGTTGCTGGGGCCTTTTTGGGGGAGACAGGAGTCACTGCTGGGGGAGTGGAATCTCCTTTGGATGGGGTAGCTGGGCCTTCTCTGGGGACTGGAGTTGCTGGAGCCTTTTTGGGGGAGAGAGGAATCACTGCTGGGGAAGTGGGGTCCCCTTTGGGGGATGGGGTAGCTGGGCCTTTTTTGGGGGATGGAGTTGCAGCGGGGGGAGTGGGGCCCTCTTTGGAGGATGGGGTAGTTGGGCCTCCTTTAGGGGAGGGAGTTGTAGCTGGGAGAGTGGGGGCCCCTTTGAGGGATGGAGTAGCTGGGCCTCCTTTGGGGTATGGGGTAGTTGGGCTTCCTTTTGGGGAGGGAGAGATTGCACCTGGGGGCTTGGGGGCCCCTTTGGGGGGTGGGGTACCTGGACCTTCTTTTGGGGAGGGAGCAGTTACAGCTAGGGGAGTGGGGGCTCCTTTAGGGGGTGGGCCATCTGAGCCTCCTTTTGGGGAGGGAGGAGTTGTAGCTGGGGGAGTGGGGCCTCCTTTTGGGGAGGCTGAAGTTGCAGCTGGGGGAGTGGGAGCCCCTTTGGGAGGTGGGGTATCTGGATCTCCTTTTGGGGAGGGAGGAGTTACAGCTGGGGGAGTGGGGGTCCCTTTGGGAGGTAGGGTAGCTGGACCTCCTTTTGGAGAGGTCAGAGTTGCAGCTGGGGGAGTGGGGACCCCTTTGGGGGGTGGCATAGCTGGGCCTCCTTTTGGGGAAGAAGGAGTTGCAGCTGGGGGAGTGGGGGACCCTTTGGGAGGTGGGGTATCTGGACTTCCTTTTGGGGAGGGAGGAGTTGTAGCTGGGGCCCCTTTGGGGGGTGGGGTAGCAGGACCTCCTTTTGGAGAGGTTGAAGTCGCAGCTGGGGGGGTGGGGGCCCCTTTGGGGGATGGCCTAGCTGTGCCTCCTTTGTGGGAGGGAGGAGTCATAGCTAGGGGAGTGGGGGCCACTTTGGGGGATGGAGTAGCTGGGCCTCCTTTTGGGGAGGGAGGAGTTGCAGCTGGGGGAGTGGGGACCCATTTGGGGGGTGGGGTAGCAGGACCTCCTTTTGGAGAGGTTGAAGTCGTGGCTGCAGGGGTGGAGGCCCCTTTAGGGGATGGCGTAGCTGGGCCTCCTTTGGGGGAGGGAGGAGTCATAGCTGGGGGAGTGGGGGAAGGAGAAGTTGCAGCTGGGGGTGTGGGGGTCTCTTTGGGGGATCGGGTAGCGGGGCCTCCTTTGGGGGCTGGAGTTGCTGGGGCCTTTTTGGGGGAGGAAGAAGCCATAGATAGACTGGGTGCCTGTTTGGGGGCTGGGGTAGCTGGGCCCTCTCTGGGGGAGGGTGTATTCACAGCTGAAGGAGGGGGGATCTCTTTGGGGGACTGTGTTACTCCTTTGGGAGACAGAGGAGTCACAGCTGAGGGAGTAGGGGCCCCTCTGGGGGATGGAGGAGTGGGACAATGCTTTGTGTTTGGTGAGTCTTTAGAGCCTTGAAAATAAAGACTGTTCTCTGGAAGAAGTAAAGCTTCAATTGGAGAAAGAGGGGATGAGAGATTTCCAATAGGAGTATCAGGGCCAGCAGAACCCTTCTTGGTTGGAGGTCTTTTAGTCTGAGGAGACACACTAACTCCTAAAGGAGATGGGGAGTCAGCTAAGTAAGTCAGAGCTCCTTTGGAAGATGCAGTAGCAGAAGCACCAGAGTCCTCAGTTGGGCACCCTTTGGGAGAGGAAGCAACAGGTGCCAGTGCTGAAGTATGAGAAATACCATCAACCTTTTTTGCACCTGGAGGAGTCCCAGCTGGGAGAAGAGAGGGTGAGGGCACAGACTTGGGAATTTCAGGGGCCAGCACTAAGGTAGTCAGAGAAGCAGAGGTATTCTGGGGGGACAGAGACACAGGGCAATTTTCTGAGGCTGTAGGAACCAAGGGTAAAGTAGTAAGAGTGGAAGTATCTTCCTTACCTGGGTGGTTTTTAGGAGCTAAAGAGACAGTTCCTTCTAGAAAAGGGCTGGCTGTAGTTGTATCAGTTGAGGTACCTTTGGCAGTTGTGGGAGCCACCCCAGCAGGGCTGGCACTTTCCAAAGGAAATGCAGCCACTGCTGGGGTAGTGAGAGAGCTTTTGAGAAGCAGACCAGCAGAGTCTGGGCCTGCGTAAGAATCTGTCTTGATTACAGAGGCCGAGGAGGAGTTAATACCCAGGGGAGAGGTTGTAGAGCTGGCTGGCTTACCTACAGGGAGAGGCCCTCCAAGGCTTTTCTTTGCTAGGGTGGCTTCAGGAGAAAGAGTTATCTCCGGAGAAGAGGATGTACTTTGGAAAAAAGGAGATTTTTTTTGGGCTGCCTGGGCTAATGGTAATACAGTACAGTCTTTCTTGGTGGTGAGTTCTGCCTGGGCTGGAGAGAAGGGGGCTCCTTCAGGAGAGGCAGGTACAGTTTGGAGATCTTTTTGTGTTGGAAATTTAATCAATACTGAACTGGGGAGATTTTTGAGGTCTTTAGGGTCTGGCAAAGGAGAGACTGGTATCCCCAGAGTGTTTGCAGCTTCAACAGAAGGCTCTTTGGGAGCCACAGGTGCCATAACAAACACAGCAGGGGAAGTTGGTTCTACATTGCTTATGGGACCTGAGGAAATTGGAGGAGAAAGACAAGTAGCTACCTCAAAGGTAGTAGGTGCTGCAGCAATAGTACAGGGGTTAGTCACCACAAGTGGGGTAGTTCCAACAGAAGAAATGGGAATCTGGGCCACTGAAGGATGATGAGTGGCATTAGGAGAGCTTCTGAGAATGAGAGAGGCTGTAGGAGATAATGAAGAAGAGGTAGCTACATTTAAGGTGCCAGAAGGGCTGCAGGTTATGCTAGCGATGGTAGAGGGACCTTTGTCAACAGATGGAGCCACCACTGCAGCCACAGTAGCAGGAACTACCTCATTCCTGGAAGGAAGGGGAGGAATTACAGCTCTCTGAGGAGCATAAGAGGCCCCTGTGGAAGAATGATCTGTAGAAATGGTCTTTACTGTAGGGTCTAACAAAGCAGCAGAACCTGTCTGACCTAAAGGTTGGACAGAACCAAAAGAACTCTGATATAAAGGTGCAAGATGAGAGCCCAGAGAAATGGGAAAATCTGGGGGGGTGTTGGGACCCGCAGTCTTTTGAGAAGAGGTCACCAAAGGAAGAGACTGAGTTGCAAGAGAGAAGGCAGCAGGTGGACTAATGGGCCCCTTCAGGCTGAGGCTTCCTGGGTTTTGTGGAGAAGTCAGAGCTGAGGAAATGGTGGTATCTCTGACCTGAGGGGAAGTGATAGCTAGGGTAGTGGTGGGTGCTATCTGAGGACAGGAGGCCACTCCTGACTGAACAGAGGCCAAGGGAGTCACACAGTGGTAAGGAACAGCACTGACTATACCTGGAGGACTGGGGGTACCTTTCAAGTTAGGGACTACCCGAGAGGGAACTTTATTAGTCTTTGGTTCCGGGGGAGCAATGGGAGCTGACAGAGGCATCACTGATGCTGACTCAGCCACAGCCACTGAAGGCGGTGAAGTAAGGAGGTTAGATGGAAAAGCAGAACTCTTCTGAACTGAGTGGGGAGCCAGGGCAACCAGAGCTAAGGGAGCTGAAGAGGACGGGGCCCCTTTCAGAGTTGGAGCTATCATGGGAGAGGCCAGAGCTAAGGCAGCTGGGGAGATGGGAGGCCCTATTAGGTTTGGTAGGAAGGTTGGGGCTTCAGGGGAAGTTCCCAAAGGTAGGGTTGTTCCAGAGGATGACTGGGGAAAAGGAACTTCAAATGGGGTCGAGGCAATAGTAGAGGGGGAAGGGAATGGGGCAGCCTGGTTAGCAGCTGACAGAGGGCACTGTTGCGGGGTGGGAGAGCAAGGAGGGGGAAGGGTAGGTCCAGGCTGCCCTAAGGCAGCAGTGACACTCAAGGCCGAAGACATAGGTAGCACAGCTGGAGAAAGGCAAAAGGAGATAAAGAAGGGGTGGGGAGGGGGAGAAAAAAGGTGAGTTATACAGCCCAACTTGGTACAACATGCCTCATAGGAAGCACTGGAGTTTAAATCTGACAGTCTAAGTCACCACGCAGGATTAGATAAAGGTGACAGGCAACAACCACCTTCCCCAAACATTTTTCAGTGGGGAGAAGCCATTCCTCTCCTAATTTCTCACACTTCCCAAGTTCTACCAAAGCAAACCAACTATTTTAGGGTGAGGAGAACGGTCTAAGAGCAGCCTATCTCTAGATGGGGAGCACAGCCCCTTGGTAGGTTGGGAACATGCTTTCTACTCTTTCTCAGTGGTGTCCTCCCCTTGCTTCCTGAAACGGGACTACAGTCCCAAATCTTCCTCACAGCCAATAGAATTACCACCAGAAGAACAGCTGTGCTACTCTGTCCACCCAAATATCATGAACTAATGGAAAGAGATACTAAAAAGTAGTGAGTAGTGATGACGGGGAATCTGAACTGAATGAAAAAAATGGGGTTTTATACTTTCAGACTTCCACTAGGCTAGGAAAAATCGGACTGTTAGAATAGTTTTGGGAAGGGGGTGCATAGCACAATTCAGTTCTTCCTAAAGTTGAAACTCTTCAGAATTTAATACCAAGTATTAAGTCACTTAGTTTCTTTATACCTTACCAGTTTACTTACTCTCAAAACCCAAACAAGAAAACCAACCATAAAATGACTAGACTTAACAGTCTCTATAAACCTTCCTAGGTGATGTTAATTCTTCAGACATCAATCCAAGATGAATTAGACCTCCAGGCAGAGAGCCTACTCACAAGGGTAAGGACTGTATTATGAAACTGTAACCTAACTTGTTAAACCAGATTGTAGTGCTATTTTGGAAGAAGAGAATTGCAGGGCCGGGCGCTGTGGCTCACACTTGTAATCCCAGCACTTTGGGAGGTCAAGGCAGGTGGATCAGGAGGTCAGGAGTTCCTAACCAACATGGTGAAACTCCATCTCTACTAAAAATACAAAAATTAGTCAGGTGTGGTGGCGCGTGCCCGTAATCCCAGCTACTGAGGAGGCTGAGGCAGGAGAATCACTTGAACTCAGGAGGCGGAGGTTGCGGTGAGCTGAGATTGTGCCACTGCACTCCAGCCTGTGTGACAGAGCGAGACTCCGTTTCCAAAAATAAATAAATAAACAAGAGAGAATTGGAGTGGCGAGAATACATTGGATCCCCACTCCTTACCCTGGAATTTAAGTATTTCATTCTGTCAAAATACACCAATATTTGGCATGACAGTAAAACAGTTATCTCTGGCATTCAGGAGATAACAGAGAATTGGATCAACAAATGCTCAATGCCTAGAAATGAATGTTAAAGGCGGGGGGAAGCCCATAATACCAAAATTCAAATTCGAAATTCACTCAACCAGTAATTCTGAAGTTCTTATGGCATCCTACTATGGAAAAGACAAGGTGGCTCAACCTGAGAGTGGACAGGCCAAAGTCTAACGATTACAGGAAAATACTACGAATCATATTCATCAAAATTAAAAACATGGAATGTATTTTCTTCTGACTGGACCTCAAGATGGAATAAGGCCTCAAATACTTGCTTTGACACCATAACCAATTCCTTGAGCATCTTTCTTCATTCTAATAGACTATCATCACAGACAAAATCCTGTGTATTTATTACTGGTACTCCCTTAATATAAGCCTACTGTACAACTCACACTATTCAGGAATACGTTTAATAGCACTAAGGACTGTTTTCAGAAGTAAAGGCATTAGTTTTGAAGCTTGAATCAGATTATTCTAAATTCAGCTGAATTTCAAGTCTTCCTGTTTGCAAAATTAAGTTGCTCAATTACACAATCTCTAAAATCTCATTTAGTACTGAAATTACTGACTCGTTAAGAGATCAGTACTTTATTTTTTCCATTCCTTAGACCCCTTGTACTCCAAGAATTTCATATTGTTTATACTCCAGCTCAGAGCTCCCCTTTCTCTTTCCTAGCAGCTGTATTAATCCCTTCAGCTGCTAAAATCAAACAGGTGGGAAGAAGCTTAATGCTTTCAGCTATAAGCAAGTCTACTGTAACTCCAAAAAGGGACAGGAATTGCCCTTAAATAACAAATGAAATTAAAAAAAAATACCATAAAAAGGTGACAATGAAGATTACGGCCCGAAGATTTCCTTCATTTAGCTCTGCACGACTGACTCAGAAAGGTTATCATTTTAAGAACTTCTCACCACCTCCTCCTAAGTTTTCTACAGAGATATGTTTTAACCAGAATTTAAAATTAGCCTTCACGCTCATTAATTTCAACACTGAGGATAAAAGAAGGATTTATTTCAATCCAGGATCTCACACAATGATGCAGGAACTATTCCAGCACACTAGAAATATCTCAACCCACAAACAAGTTATCCGACCTAGGAGGACTCTGGGGCCCAGTAGGACACATTTACCACCAGCACGCATCTCATGCAGACATGTGATAAAGGCACAATGCCAAGCTGTGCTAACTAAAACCTTGATGCAACTTGCTGACTGGAGCTTCACAAATGCTCCGGGCTCCTTGGCCTGTGTCATCCAGTTCCAATAGGTAAGAATCACTGAACCCCTTCCCTGCTCAGTTTTCCTTCGTGAGCTGGGGGTTCCACAGAAGAGCTTCTTTTGAGGCAACAGACATAACATAGAAAGCAAGCTAGAGAACTTCTAACGTCCACGAATCTTAAAAATATATTTTTACTCCGATTTCCTAAAGTAGTTATCTCCAGGATAGTAGTTAATTTAACGGTCTATCCTCCTTGGTAAATGGGCAACCCCATCCTCTTACAAAGTGTATTTCCCCTTTGTCATTTTGCCCACCAAATGGCCTTAGGGTCAATTTTAATTAATGGCAAGAGGGGTAGGGGAACCTACCTGTCTCAGCCTGGGGTTGCGGCAACTCCTGCTCTGTAGCAGGGACGGTTTCTGTGGCTTCGCCGGGCATTTCTGAAGGAATAAAAAGGAGGCCTGAATTGACTGGGATACATTCACTTGCCCAACCCAGTTTTTTAAAGTATTCTTAAAAACTCTGCAGAGGGCTGTTAGAAAAAAATCGTGAGGGTGTTTGGGATCAACCTTCCCCAAAAAACCTGGGAATGAGAGGTAAATATGATGTTACCCTCACGTCTGCATCAAGGCCAGCAATTCCCAGTGCACTCTCAACCCGAGAAAGGATCTCGGTATGGCTTCCGATCATGGGAGACTTCAGACGCTACTGTGAAACCCCTCCACTCGTAATACATTGCCTGTGCGCCAGGACTACGTTTGCCGACTCTGGGGAGCCAGGAGGGGAAAGACAGTGCTGTAAGTCCAACACTCGCTTGTCACAAAGAGAACGGTGTTGGAGGTTCTAAGGCTGTGACCCCTTACCCTCTCTAGATCCCGTGAAGCAGTTCCCAAAACAAGACGCACTCCATTTCCGCCCTCAACACTGCAACTGCTCCCATCTCTGCAGGATCGGATTCCGGGCCCGGCCCGCAGCCCTTCTCCCCCAGCCCTTCTCCCCTTCTTTTGCCAGGACACCAACTGCAGACCCCATTTTGTCCGGAGGCCCACGGGCGAGTAGGAACCCTGTAGCCCCGTAAAGCCTCCGACTCTCCTTAACTCTCAGTCCCCGGGGCAGCTTAGCCCGAAAGAAGGGTGGATGG
Organism: Cacajao melanocephalus; assembly: GCA_963573385.1. NCBI lineage: Eukaryota > Metazoa > Chordata > Mammalia > Primates > Pitheciidae > Cacajao > Cacajao melanocephalus. The sequence continues at coordinate 23,571 of CAUYLG010037786.1, forward strand.
CTGCGGATAGAGAGTATCGGCGCAGAAAGTACTTACCGTGCAGGGAACGCGGAATCAAGATGGCGGCAGAAAGAGAGCGAGCGAGAGCGTGACCCACGCCTGTTGCAGAAGGAAGCCTGGAGCGGAGTGGGTGGGACTAAGATCCGATTCCGGGTCAAGAGCTGCCGGCAGCCACTTCCTTTGAGTGACCGTCGGGCTGTTCCCACGGCGGGGGTGGTGACAAGGACTAAATAAGGGTAAGAATTCAGAACAGGACGCGCAGGCCTGGCAGGAGCTCTCGGCTCGAAGCTACGCAGTCCTCAGTACGAAGCCGACTCCGCCTTCCGGTCCGCCAAGTAGCGACTGCAGTATTAAGGCCACTTCCCGATTTCCCTTTCTCAAATAGTGCAGGGAAGATTAGACATTAAATAGCGAATGCTGCAGAGACTGCATTCACAGCATTGGACGGTGAAAGTGACCTAGGCTAACCCAATTATTTTTGGAACACACAATGTGAAAATTAACATTTTAAAAGCTGCTGGACCCCCACCCCAAAAAAAGAAACCCCATTTTAAACCGAGAGAGATGTGATGAAGCACATAAAACTTCTGTTCAGATTACTGATCTAACTCGATTTATTTTTCTTGTTCTGTTCAATGACTAAAGACACTCAAACGATGTCACCAGATGACAGCGACTCATGACTTAAACTCTCTGTAACAATGTTAGTTGTACCCCTCCCAAAAACGCTGCTTGTAACCAATCAAATTCTGTAATTATGTTCCAACCTTGTATGGATAACGTAATCCAGCTAAAAACTCTGTCTCTGCCTAAATAAATGAAATCTTAACTTCCCTACTTCTGAAGGCTGACTCCATTCTTTGGAGTTGGTTTTCTGGTTGGTCCAGCCTCACACTGCCCTTGAATAAACTCTTTAAATAGATTCTCACTATTTTATTTTAGGTTCACAACGAATTAGGCCGCGGTTGAAATTATAAAGCTGCAGATTCTCCTTCCTAGAAAAAAGAACACAGGCATATATACAATTCCTTTTGCTTGCTATTTTGGGCACTTCTTGGATTTTTCTTTCTTCTTTTATGAGACTTTGGCTTTTGTTGCCCACGCTGGAGTGCAATGGGCGATCTCTGCTCACTGCAACCTCAGCCTTCCCGGTTCAAGTGATTCTCCTGTCTAGGCCTCCTGACTAGCTGGGATTACAGGTATGCGCCACTACACCTGGCTAATTTTTTGTATTTTTAGTAGAGATGGGTTTCTCTGTTGGTCAGGCTGGTCTGGAACTCCTGACCTCAGGTGATCCACCCACCTTGGCCACCCAAAGTGCTGGGATTACAGGTTTGAGCTACCGCCTGGCACTTCTTGGATATTCTAAGCTTATTCATTCTAGGTGTCTGGGACCCCCACCTTAAGAAATCATGCTTTGTTTGACTGTATTCTTGAAAAGTAGGATGTAAAATCAGTGTTGTGTTAATGAAAAGGCTCCCATATTTTCTCGCAGCCCCACAAAAGAACGCAACAAATACGTGCTGTACTTGAATTAGCTAAACCAGCCAACGTTATTTTATTTATTTATTTTTTGAGGTGGAGTCTTGCTGTTGTCGAGGCTGGAGTGCAGTGGCGTGATCTCGGCTCACTGCAACCTCCTCCTCCTCCTGTGTTCAAGCAATTCTCCTGTCTGAGCCTCTGGAGTAGCTGGGATTATAGGCATCTGCCACCACACCTGGACTCCTGACCTTAGGTGATCTGCCCACCTCAGCCTCCCAAGTAGCTGGGACTATAGGCACATGGGTTCTAGCCATTCTCCTGCCTCAGCCTCCCAAGTAGCTGGGACTACAGGCACATGCTGCCATGCCCACCTAATTTTTTGTATTTTAGTAGACATGGGTTTCACCATGTTATCCAGGCTGGTCTCAAACTCCTGAGCTCAGGCAATCCACCCACCTCAGCCTCTCAAAGTGCTAGGATTACAGAGGTGAGCCACCATACCCAGTGTGGAAACCTTTTAAGGGAAGCAGTGAAAATTTAAAATGCTTTGAAAGCTACTTTAACATATCTGAAATCCTTACCGTAATGAAATGAGGATTAGGATTAGTGAAATAGAATTAAGTGAGATAATGGGGTTTACCAGGAATGGGAAAATCTGAAATCCTCCTCAAATAGGAGAGGCAATATTATGGAGTCATTAAAGACAGATTCTGAAATAAGACTTCTTTGTCTGAATCTATTAGGTCAGTTCAGATAGTTAACCTATATATATATTCAACTCAGTTTCCTGATCTGTAAAAGGGGAAAAATAGTAGCTACTAGATAGGATTGTTAGGCAGATTAAATTAGTCTGTGTATACACACACACACACTAATTGGAAAAAGAGTCTGCCTCATAATATTACATGTAATCTTTATATAAAACAAAAAATGTTTGTTACTATTAAATTGTACCTATAATTAATATATGATCTGGAAGATTTTCAACGCAGTCCTTTAGTCCAGTTACCTTCAGAAGAAAGGACCAGAAATAGCCAATCATCTCCTTAGACAAAACTACATATTGACTATTTTTCTTTTTTTGAGAAGGACTCTCCCTCTGTTACCAGGCTGGAGTGCAGTGGCGTGATCTCAGCTCACTGCAACCTCCGCCTCCCGGGTTCAAGAGATTCTCCTGCATCAGAATCCTGAGTAGCTGGGACTATAGGCACGTGCCACACGCTCAGCTAATTTTTCTATTTTTAGTAGACAGGGTTTCACCATGTTGGCCAGGATGGTCTCAATCTCCTGACCTTGTGATCTGCCCACTTCGGCCTCCCACAGTGCTGGGATTACAGGTGTGAGCCACTGCACCTGGCCTCATGTTGACTATGTTTCTTTCTTCCCCAGCAAGCACACTTTTTCCTATCTCTGTGGTAGTGACTAGTCAAGGAAGGATGTATTTTCTTTGTTTTTTTTCTTTTTTTTTTTTTTGAGACAGGGTCTGGCTCTGTTGCCCAGGCTGGAGTGCAGTGGGGTGATTATGGCCTACTGCAGTCTCCACCTCCTGGGCTTAAATGATTCTCCCACCTCAGCCTCCTGAGTAGCTGGGACTACAAGCACACGCCACCACACCTGGCTAATTTTTGTATTTTTTTGTAGAGACGAGGTTTTGCCATTTGCCCAGGATGGTCTTGAACTCCTGGCCTCAAGTGATCTGCCCACTCGGCCTCCCGAAGTGCTGGGATTATAGGTGTGAACTACCACACCCAGCCAGTGATTTTCTTAAGTTGGAAATTTTGAAGATAGAAGCCATTTCTGTTCCCCTTTGTTTCTACAGTTCTAATACATTACTAAATTGGCAAATCAAGGAAAGGGAAGTCAGTAGTCTTTGGGTATATTTTTGCTGTCTTTAAGAACTAAATATTGGCTGGGTGCCGTGGCTCACACCTGTAATCTCAGCATTTTGGGAGGCCAAGGCAGGGGGATTGATTGCTTGAGAGACCAGCCTGGGCAAGATGGCAAGACCCCCATCTCCACAACACAAAGCAAAACAAAAGACTGGCATGGTGGTGCATACCTATAGTCCCATCTACTCCAGAAGCTGAGGCATGAGAATCCCATGAGCCCAGGAGTTAAGGCACTTTAATGCTAGACATATTTATTAAACGATAATGAAAGCTTAAAACATCTCTTTTTAAAAGCATAGTACCAGTCTTTCCATTCTCATTCTGAGTTCTTTACTGATTAGTTTTGGACGAATGAGTGTCTAGTAATTTTGTATTTAGGTTTAATTGACACACATTTTCTAGAATCTGAAGACTTAATAATCCATAGTACACATAAGCTCAAATAATGAAGAATTTTCAGCCGGGCAAGGTGGCTCACACCTGCAATCCCAGCACTGTGGGAGGCCCAGGTGGGCAGATCTCCCGAGGTTAGGAGTTCGATACCAGCCTGGGCAACATGTTGAAACCCTGTCTCTACTAAAAATACAGAAAACTAGCTGTGCGTGGCAGTGTGTGCCTGAGTAATCCCAGCTACTCGGGAGGCTGATGCAGGAGAATAGCTTGAACTCAGGAGGCAGAGGCAGAGGTTGCAGTGAGCCGAGATTGTACCATTGCACTCCAGCCTGGGTGACAGAGCAAGACTCCAGCTCAAAACAAAACAAAACCACCAAAAACCAACCAACCAACCAAATAATGAGGAATTTTCTCTTTTTTTTTTTTTTTGAGATAGAGTTTCGCTCTTATTGCCCAGGCTGGAGTGCAATGGTGCAATCTTGGCTCACTGAAACCTCTGCCTCCTGGATTCAAGCAATTCTTCTCAGTCTCCCAAGTGGCTTGGATTACAGGTGTGCATCACCGCATCTGGCTAATTTTGTATTTTTAGTACAGATGGAGTTTTACCATGTTGGTCAGGCTGGTCTGAAACTCCTGACCTCAAGTGATCCACCCAAATCACCTGCCTCCCAAATCACTTGCTGGGATTACAGGTGTGAGCCACCGTGCCTGGCAGGAATTTTCTTAAAATATAGGTCAAAGAGTCAATGTGTTGACTGCATTATAGAGTCTATTTCATATAAACCAAAAGATTAAAAAAAAGACTAACTGTAGAGGAAACAATGTTAAAGGAAATGCAAAGGAAGGAAAATTTTCATTGTCATTAAAAGCACCAGCCTGACAGCTTGCTTCTCAAATTTTCTCATCAGACAGAATATAAACTAGAATGACTGTTTTGTTTAGATTGGTTGTAAAACAAGGCAGGAGAAATCTGACACGTTAGAACCCATTTCACAAAATCAGACTTTAAAAATTGAAGTACCAGCCGGGCGAGGCGGCTCACCTGAGGTCAGGAGTCAAGACTAGCCTGGCCAACATGGTGAAACCCCATCTCTACTAATAATACAAAAAAATTAGCTAGGTGTGGTGGCGCATGCCTGTAATCTCAGCTACTCGGGAGGCTGAGGCAGGAGAATTGCTTGAACCAGGGAGGTAGAGGTTGCAGTGAATCAAGATCGTGCCATTGTACTCCAGCCTGGGCGACAAGAGGGAAACTCTGTCTCAAAAAAAAGTAATCTCAGCACTTTGGGAGGCTGAGGTGAGCAGATCACAAGGTCAGGAGATTGAGACCATCCTGGCCAACATGGTGAAAGCCCATCTCTACTAAAAAAAAAAAAAAAAAAAAAAATTAGCTGGTGGCACGTGCCTGTGGTCCCAGCTACTTGGGAGGCTGAGGCAGGAGAATTGCTTGAACCCGGGAGGCGGAGGTTGCAGTAAGCTGAGATCGCGCCACTGCACTCCAACCTGGGCGACAAAGCGAGACTCTCAAAAACAAAAACCGAAAAAAAATGAAGTACCTAGATATATAAAAAGTCCCAAGTGTTTTCACAAGTGTAACAGGTTTTATTTATTTATTTTTTTTGAGATGGAGTCTCGTTGTGCTGCTGAGGTTAGAGTGCAGTGGCATGATCTCTGCACACTGCAACCTCCACCTCCTAGGTTCAAGCTATTCTCCTGCCTCAGCCTCCCAAGTAGCTGGGATTTCAGGTGCTCACCACCACACCTGGCTAATTTTCTTGTATTTTTAGTAGAGACAGGGTTTTACCATGTTGGCCAGGCTGGTCTCAAACTCCGGACCTCAAGTGATCTGCCTGCCCTGGCCTCCCAAAATGTTGTGACTACAGGCGTGAGCCACTGCAACTGGCCCTCCAGATATAATTAAATGTTTAAAACTTAAGGACAAAACCCTCATTCACCCAAAAATATGACGTATAAAGTGATCTGAGATGAGTCTCGGGCCTATTACTGCTCACTTACCTCTATATATGGCAACTGATAGAACTGGGTATTTATATCAGAAGACTTAGAATTATCTGTATGTAATATTAAATTTTACAAAATTATCTGCAATCCACTTATGCCTTTTGTTTGTTTGTTTTTTGAGACAGAGTTTTGTTCTTGTTGACTGGGCTGGAGTGCAGTGACGTGATCTTGGCTCACTGCAACCTCCACCTTCTGGTTTCAAGCAATTCTCCTGCCTCAGCCTCCCGAGTAGCTGGGATTACAGGCGCCTCTCACCGTGCCCAGCTAATTTTTGTATTTTTAGTAGAGACAGGGTTTCATCATGTTGGCCAGACTGGTCTTGAACTCCTGACCTCAGGTGATCCGTCCACCTTGGTCTCCCAAAGTGCTGGGATTACAGGTGTGAGCCACTGCACTGGCCCACCTCCTTTTATTTCTCCTTCCAGGAACCTTGACGCTCTTCCTTTGGTGGTCTCAGGAAATTTTTTTTTTTGAGACAGAGTCTCACTCTGTCGCATAGTGGCTGCGATCTCGGCTCACTGCAACCTGCGCCTCCTGGGTTCAAGTGATTCTCCTGCCACAGCCTCCGGAGTAGCTGGGATTACAGATAATGTGCCACTGTGCCTGACTAATTTTTATATTTTTAGTAGAGACAGGGTTTCGTCATGTTGGCCAGGCTGGTCTTGAACTACTGACCTCAGATGATCTGCCTGCCTTGGCCTCCCAGAGTGCTGGGATTACAGACATGAGTTACTGCACCTGGCCAGGAAATCTTTTCAACATCAATTATTTCGCAAGAAAAGGTAAATTTACTTTGAGCTTTAAGACACATACATAGTTCTGCCATATTTATTAAATGGCTCTTGAAGTATATGATCTTTGGTTGAGGCAGAAGATATCCACATTGGTTTGAGGAGCTCTGTCTTCAGAAATCTTTTTGTAAATCTAGAATAGAATAGATAATATATGGAAGAACAGCAAAGGAAAACAAACAAAGCCCATTTATTTTTCATTCTTATTTGCCTAATGCTTCTGTTAAACTCACATCATGCACAAAGATTTGCTTACACATTTGCTGAAGCCCACACTATAGGCTGAGCTAGTATGGAACAGTGAGAATACAAAGGACTTAATATGGCCAGTTGAAATGGCAGCTGCAACCAGGCTTTCCAAGTTCAGAGTCATTGTCGTTCATTCAATAATCACACATTTGAGTGTCTACTATGAGTAGAGCATTACCTTAAGCACTACTCCTTAAACTATCACATATTTAAATAAAAAATGAAGTGGCAAGAGAATTTGTATTGCTATAACATTGTTACAGTTTTCTAGAGTATCCGTTAATCTCCTGAAATAATATTCAATCTGATTTTTTTCCTATTGGCTTATACATATGCTCAGGTGTCTCCCGTTTAGAGTACTCTTCATTTGACACTGCTATCCTCTTTGCATTTCCTTCCAGTTATTATATGCAGCAGGATTTTATCAGTTTCCTACTGTATCTGACGTGATAATCTTGGAATTTTTTTCGCCTGGCTTCTGTAACATTTTCCCTTCCATCTTTCATCTCTTCACTTCTAAATCATTAGCAAGTCTCAAGGATGGTTCTAGTATTTTCACCTTTTGGAGATCTCCAGTGCTGCTGTTCTAGCTGCCTCTTGGGTTCTATTCTACTCCCTCCCTCGTCCAGATTTATCTTTCTAGATAAAACCACAATCATGGCATTCCCTTCCTCAGAACCTTTAATAGCTTCCTATTTAATTAAGGCCAAAACCAAGCCCAAACACCTAAGCTTGGAATTCAAGGCCATTCAGCTGGCATCTTTGGATTTATAGCCCACCACTTCTGGAAACACTGTTTTCTAGATTACCTGTACTACTTGATGGCTTCCAGAGTGACTGGATGCTTTCTTGTCTTTGCTCTTGCTGTTCCTTCAAGAATGAGCAACCCTTGGCCTTTTCCCACCTCTATACCCATATCTTATCAAATTTCTGCTTGTGGAAATGCTTCTCATACCTTATGGTATGGCATATTGGCATTAGGGATTAGAATTCTTTTTTTCTTTCTTTTTTTTTTTTGAGATCGAGTCTTGCTCTGTCACCCAGGCTGGAGTGCAATGGCATGATCTTGGCTCACTGCAGCCTCCACCTCCTGGGTTCAAGCGATTCTCCTGCCTCAGCCTCCCAAGTAGCTGGGATTACAGGCATGCAATACCATGCCTGGCTAATTTTTTTTTTTTGAGACAGAGTCTTGCTTTGTCTCCCAGGCTGGAGTGCAGTGGGGCCATCTCGGCTTACTTCAACTTCCACCTCCCGGGTTCAAGCAATTCTCCTGCCATAGCCTCCTAAGTAGCTGGGATTACAGGTACCTGCCACCACGCCCAGCTAATTTTTGTATTTTTAGTAGAGACAGGGTTTCACTGTGTTGGCCAGCCTGGTCTTGAACTCTTAATCTCAGGTGATTCCCCACTTCAGCCTCCCAAAGTGCTGGGATTATAGGTGTGTGCCACCACACCCAGCCTAGGGATTAGAATTCTTTTTTTTTTTTTGAGATGGAGTTTTGCTCTTGTTGCCCAGGCTGGAGTGCAATGGTATTATCTTGGCTTACTGCAACATCTGCCTCCCAAGTTCAAGTGATTCTCCTGCCTCAGCCTCCCTAGTTGCTAGGATTACAGGTGCCTGCCACCACACCCAGCTAATTTTTTTATATTTTTAGTAGAGACGGGGTTTCACTGTGTTGGCCAGGCTGGTCTTGATCCTCAGACAGTCCACCCGCCTCAGCCTCTCAAAGTGTTGGGATTACAGGCGTGAGCCAGTGTGCCTGGCTAGGAATTAGAATTCTTATAGCAGCTCATGGAAAAGTTCAGATACCATTGTTTTCATATGAAATGTCGGAGTCCATCAGATAAAATCTCTCTTAACATTTTGTACTTTTTTGGTTTGTACAAAGTTAGTACTTCTTTTTTTTTTTTTTTGCGACGGAGTCTCGCTGGGTTGCCCAGGCCAGGGAGCGAGATGGTGTGATCTCGGCTCACTGCAATCTCCGTCTCCTGGGTTCAAGCAAACCCTCCACCTCCTGAGTAGCTGGGATTACAGGTGCCTGCCACCACGCCTGGCTAATTTTCTCTATTTTTTAGTAGAGACAGGGTTTCACCATGTTGGCCAGGCTGGTCTCGAACTCATGACTTTAGGCGATCTACCCGCCTCAGCCTCCCAAAGTGCTGGGATTACAGATGTGAGCCACTGTGCCTGGTCAAGTTAGTACTTTTTTTTTTGAGACGGAGTCTTGCTCTGTCGCCAGGCTGGAGCACAGTGGCGCAGTCTCGGCTCACTGCAACCTCCGCCTCCCGGGTTCAAACGATTCTTCCGCCTCAGCCTCCTGAGTAGCTGGGACTACAGGTGCATGCCAAACGCCTGGCTAATTTTTTTTGTATTTTTAGTGGAGACGGGGTTTCACCATGTTGGCCAGGATGGTCTCGACCCCTTGACCTTGCGATCTACCCACCTCGGCCTCCAAAAGTGCTGGGATTACAGGCGTGAGCCACTGCACCTGGCCAGGTTAGTATTTCTTAAGGGCAAGAAGGCATGATGTATAATTCATCTTTGTCTCCCTTATAATACCTGATACTTAGAATGTGTTTAATAACTTATGTGTTGAATTGAATTAAGGAACCTCAATTTCTGAAACATTCAAGATAGTAAGATAAATCAGTAAATTTTGTGGGGAGGGCAAAGAAAGACTAGGACTCAAAAATTGCTCATTTCTACTGATACTAAGATCCCACTAGATAGAAGGGAAAGGCATAGAGTCTTACCACTCTTCTTAAGAAGTTCTCCTTTTCGGGATTTATCCAGGTTTTCAAGAAAATCTTCAAAAACTTTCACATAAGGTGCTAGACTGGTCTTCTTATAATCTAAATTATGAAGAATGTACATTATAATTTTAATTAGCATACTGGCAGTAAGTTTCTTGTAAGAATTTTGAAATATGAGAGAAGCATATATATTTATCAATACTGTATTAGTCACATTAAAAAAGGTGAAATTATTATTATTGAGACAGGATTTCACTGTTGCCCAGGCTGATGTGCAGTGGTGCTGTCTTGGCACTGCAGCCTCGACCATAGTGGATCCTCAAGAGATTGACTCAAGGGATCCTCCCACCTCTGCCTCCTTAGTAGCTGTAATTACAGGCATGTACCACTGTGCCCAACTAATTTTTTTTTTTTTTTTTTTTTTTTTTGCTATTTGTAGGGACAAGGTCTCACTCTATTGCCCAGGCTGGTCTCAAACTCCTGAGCTCAAGTGATCCACTCAGCCTTGGCCTCTGAAAGTGCTAGGATTATAGACATATGCCACCATGCCCAGCTAAAATATTATTTTAGCATGTAATAAAAATTGAGATATTTGACATTCTTTTTCATACAAGTCTTTAATTTTTTTTTTTTTTTGAGACTGAGTCTTGCTTTGTTGCCCAGGTTGGAGTGCAGTGGTATGATCTTGGCTCACTGCAACCTCTGCCTCCCAGGTTCAAGTGATTCTCCTACTGCAGCCTCCTCAGTAGCTAGGATTACAGGCATGATCCACCATACCTGGTTTTTTTTTTGGTAATTTTAGTAGAGATGGGGTTTCACCATGTTGGTCAGGCTGGTCTTGAACTCCTGACCTCATGATCCTCCTGCCTTGGCCTCCCAAAGTGCTGAGATTATGGGTGTTAGCCACTGTGCCCTGCCAAGTCTTTGAAATTTAATGTAAATTTTATGCTTAAAGTACATCTCGATTCAGATTCCATTTTATAAGAAATACTTATCTATATTTAGATTTTTATTTTTGTGTTTTTTTGACAGAAATTCTGAATATATATATATTTAGATTTAAATAACAAAATATACAGTTGAAAAAGTAGACTTACATATCTAAGTTTTTAAGAAATACTTACGTTTTCCAATAACTGAATTATCCATTTTTAAATTTTAATTAATTAAAATTACATTTAAAACATTTCAAGTGCTTAATAGTCACATGTGGGTACTGTATTGGACAGTGCTGCTCTAAAATATTCAACCACATGTACATATCTCTACTCTGGTAGTCAGGTTTCCTAGTGTTAGATCAATATAATCTATTGCTATGTGTTCAGTCCCATTCAACATTTTTTTTCTTTAGATACTCTGGCTTCAACAATAAATAGTTTTACTAATAAAACAAGACTTTGAAAATGTGAAGTCAGGCCATGCCTTTGTTATTTATTTTGAGACGGAGTCTCCCACTGTCACACAGGCTGGAGTGCAGTGGTGCGATCTTGGCTCACTGTAACCTCCACTTTCTGGGTTCAAGCGATTCTCCTGCCTCAGCCTCCAGAGTAGCTGGGATTACAGGCACCTGCCACCACGCCCAGCTAATTTTCTTATATTTTTAGTAGAGATGGGGTTTTACCATGTTGGCCAGGCTGGTCTTGAACTCCTAACCTTGTGATTGACCCACCTTGGCCTCCAAAGGTGCTGGGATTACAGGTGTGAGCCACTGCTCCCGGCCCATGCCTTTATTTTTGAGACATTGTCTTGCTTTGTTGCCCAGGCTGGAATGCAGTGGTGTAATTGCAGCTCACTGCAGCTTTGACTTCCCTGGCTTAAATGATCCTCCCACCTCAGCCTCCCAGTGGTTGGGAACACAGATGAGTGCCACCACACCTGGGTAATTTTTTATTTTTAGTAGAGACAAGGTCTTGCTATGTTGCTCAGGCTCAGGTCTCTTGGAGATTATCAAAAGTTTTTGCATTAAGTATCCTCTGTTTTCTTTATTGTTTTTGAGATGGCATCTTGCTCTGTCTCCCAGGCTGGAGTGCAGTGGGGCGATCTTGGCTCACTATAACTTCTGCCTCAGCCTCCCGAGTAGCTGGGATTATAGGCACCTGCCACCATGCCTGGCTAATTTTTGTATTTTCAGTAAAGATGGGGTTTTGCCACGTTGGCCAGGTTGGTCTCGAACTCCTGACCTCAGGTTATCTGCTTGCCTGGCCTCCATTAAGTATTCTTTGATTTATAAAATAGCTTAAAAAAATGTACACAACCAAAATTTGAATATAGGTAGGGTGCAGTGGCTCATGCCTGTAATCCCAGCACTTTGGGAGGCCAAGGCAGACAGATCACTGAAGGTCAGGAGTTTGAGACTAGCCTGGCCAACATGGTGAAACTCCATCTCTACTAAAAATACAAAAATTAGCTGGACGTGGTGGCAGGTGCCTGTAATCCCAGCTACTTGGGAGGCTGAGGTAGGAGAATCTCTTGAACCCAGGAGGCAGATGTTGCAGTGAGCTGAGACCACACCACTTCACTCCAGCCTGGGTGACAGAGTGAGACTCTGCCTCAAAAAAAAAAAAAAGAATATACAATTTTATTCATCCATTTAATTACATAATCTATAATGATATCCAATGGGAAAATATAATTGAGAATTAGAAGTTTCACATGAAATTTGGCTTTTACTAGTATGCTATGTCTGCATGGAAATAAGAATTCTCATGTAGTTCTTTAAGAAGAATAAAAAAGAAATGATGCTTTTTTCTTTTTTTTTGAGAAGTCTCACTCTGTTGCTTAGGCTGGAGTCCAGTGGCACGATCTTGGCTCACTGCAACCTCTGCCTTGGCTTAAGCGATTCTTGTGCCTCAGCCTCCCAAATAGCTGGGACTACAGGTATGCGCCACCACGCCCAGCTAATTTTTGTACTTTTAGTAGACACAGGGTTTTACCATGTTGGCCAGGCTGGACTCGAACTCCTGACCTCAGGTGATCTGCCTGCCTTGGCCTCCCAAAGTGCTGAGATTACAGGTGTGAACCACCACACTCAGCCCTATACTTTTTTTTTTTTTTTTAAGTTTTTTTAGCTGTAAGTTTATTCAATGCAAAATAATCCGCTCCAATTTTACTGAGGTGGCTGACCACGTCCACGACCAAATCCGCCTCTAAACTGGAATTCAGTTGCTGACCCAACCCCAGCCTCGGCTTTCTTGTCAGTACCAGGTGGCACAGCACTCCGTCTGTTGGTATCTCTGTCG